>JAUELO010000010.1:6940513-6951653 GCA_032357855.1 Amphibolips quercusostensackenii | reverse complement strand
CTCTGTCTGGCTGGGAATCTATTAGATTTGTCAGCCCCCTTGATTATGAATAGCGTCAACGATCCCTCAACTCTTGGATCCCTTTCATCATATATCCTCATTCTTTTTTCTCTAGCCACTGACGTCTCGCCGCCCGGAATAAATAATCGCGACAAGTGCAATTATATAGGCTAATTTCCTTTGCTGATATTTTAGTTTAATTGCAATGCGGTTGTTAAATTTATATTTTATTTATGCAAAGCAGACGCATGTATGGGATATATATCTCCTTAGTGAAGATTTATCGTATATGCGCACTTAAAACTTATTTTCACTTTTTCCTTCTTATCTCTACTGAGGTTATTTTCAAACTATTATCGCTCTCGTCCACTATCTTAAAAAATCCGATTTTTGTCTCCTTAAAACAAAAAGTGAACAACTACTCGGTTATTTTCATAAAATCTTCGAAAAAATATTTAGTGTTTTAAATTAAAGTTAAACTCATTTATATAACATTTTCAAGCCCTTTTTTCTTGCTGATAAAAGTGAAGTCTAGAAATAAACCAAAACATGAAGATACTAGTGACAAAACACTAGAACAAATAGTATATTGTGTAACAAGTGCAAAAAGTTGAGTGTAATACCTCCTCGCACGAATCTCAAAAGATATTTTTTGCAAAAATTGCAGGAAAATGGCGAAATTTCGTGTCTGTAAAATGTGCACAATTTTTAAGATTCCTTTACTGTAGTATTAGTGTGCGAGAATACCATATTTTAGCTGGCTAATATCACAGTAAAGGAATCTGGTATTTTTCGCACATTTTACAGACACAGGATGTTGCCATTTTCATACATGCGTTTAAAAAATATATATTCAATTTAGTAAAACCAAGAGTAGGTGCTTTCCGTAGAATTTTTATCGCTACATTCTTAGCATAATGCAGTTGTTTGCAGAGCGATTACAATAGATTACAGGGAGAATTTAAGTATTTTTTTAAAGTGAATTTGAAGGATTTCACGATGACTTAAAAGTATTTACTTTTGAGTTTAGTGTGATTTAGGAACATTTCAGCAATTTTGATTGCTCTGTCAATAATAGTTTACGAGATATCTATATATGGATGAAAGTAGATTCGATTCCCAACAATCTAAACAATACAATATTTTAGCTCTAATAAGTTTAAAGTTAAGGCGTACGAAGGAAAAATAATTTTTGTGGAAAATCCAGCTTTGTTTGGAAATATCGTGTTTTCGTTCCTTTGTGTAATTTTTACGTACCGTGTGGAAAAATGTATGTCAATTTGGTATCAGGTCTGGTTCAGTTCTGGCTTTATCTAGACTGTGTAGTCTGGAAGATCTGATATGGCCCAGGTCTGGCTCTAGTCTTGCCCAGGTCCGATTTTATGTAGATCGTCTAGTCTGGAAGGTATAGTTTGGTCCAGGATTGGCGCTGCTCAGCCATCCAAAAACAATTAAAGGTCTAAGTTCGGTCTGGAAGGTCTGGTCTGGCCCAGGTATGGCACTGATTAGCTTAATACACATATAGTGATAAATAATTTTTTTCCAAGTTATTAAAAGAATAAAGGGAGTCCAGCTAGCTCCGTCCAGCCCATAACTAGCGGCTGAACAGACGGTCCGTCCTGGGATTAGCCAAAATAAACGTTACACTTTTGGTCAGGCCCAGGCCAGACCATCTAGCCGGCGTCAAGACTGTAAACCAGACATCTGGTCTGGGCCGAACCAGCGCTAGAAGATTTTTTCACACAGGGTATGGTGCAAGGATAACAAGATATTTAAGAAAAGCTGAATGTTCCACAAAAAGTCTTTTTTTTGGTAGCCATAAACTTTCAAAGTGTCAGGGCTAGAAAATCATATTTTTTAGATTTGTAGAAAATATAATCTACGTTAATCTACGTAGAGACAACTTTCACCTAAAGTGCATAAGAAAGAAAATATTTCAAAAACAATCAAAATCAAAATATTTTTCAAAACTAAAAACTCACTTCGAAAGGTCATGTTCATAAACTTTTACAGATCGTACGTTCTGTTTTTAGATTTGAAGATAATTTCATACACTTTAATTTCTGTAGTGACTACTTTAGGCTATAAAATATTAATTTCAAGGCATTTAGATTCGAGGATATTTAAATCTCGAAACAATATCTATTTTTATAAAAGTAAAAAACAATTGCAAAAGAAGTTTATATTGAACTTCATGATTCTACGAATTTCACTTTTAATTTGGAAACTTTAAATTTCAAATGATTCAAAAAAATTCTTTTAAATTTGAAATAATATAAATTATTTATGAAAAGATGATTTAAAAGACGAATTTTTATTGAACTTATTTTATGTATTGAGTACTTTCAGATTTAGAGGCTTGTGAACTGTTAAGAGTATTTCAATTTAAAATTTTTACAACTCAATTGGCAGATTACAATTTTGGAACTTTCAAACTTTTAACGCTTCCCATTTCAATAAATTTGATGCAAATCGCTATAAGGTTAAAATTTTTTCAGTTTGAAACGTTATTTTTAAAAAATTTTGTTTTTCGACGAATCGCAAATTATGCAATTGTAATCAATTTTAAAGGGTTACAATTTTTTATGGTAATTTCTTGATAAAAACGTTAATTAATTAAAAATTATTTCATTCAAAAAATTATTAATTCTAATCACTGAGATGGATAGATTTTTTTGAGGTTGCAATATATGTGGGCGTCCGCAAGAAAAAGGCCCTTATATATAGGGATATATAGCAGAATGAATTTCTGACATTTAAAGCCTAAAACGAACCCTTTGAGTTAAAAAATCAGTCACCGAGACATTTTTGACGTTAAAACTTCGAAAAATTGTTTTTCAAGAAAAACGCATACAAACTTAGCGAGTGCCATACGCGCATGTGTTATACTTTTTCGTCAAACATGAAATATACCGGCTTCCCGGTTACGTTCTGGATATAAGTATAGTCCCAATAGCTTCTTTATAGGTTCCAGTAGCATCCTCCACTCAAAACCAAAAATAATAATTTTGACCTGAACTTAGAAAACGTGAATATCTCAAAAACTAGAACCGGCCATAAGGACTCTTTTTACTTGTACGTCCACATATTTACTATTTCTTTCAGAATTTAATAATTTAGAACGTTTCCTCGCTCTCGCCTAAAAAAAGTGTTCTATCTGTAAGGCACATTAAATTGGGCCATTTTTTTTAATAGTCTGAACATAAGGGTACTTCGCAAATAATTTTTTTCCCTTTTTGCTTTGTAGCATCATAACAGTTATACAGGTCGTACAACGGGTACAGGTCATAAAAGGTAAATATCCTGGGAACGCAGAAAGTAAATGCATGATTGCACTCCAAAACATTTTTTGTAAAGATTAGTAAATGCCAAAATAGCAATACACTTAATTGAAAGAAGATTAAGAAGGAAGATTATTGATTTTTGAAGTCGATTATTAGTTTGTCCAAATGAAGATTAAGTGATGTTCTATAAAATCGCTTCTCCGGAAGATTGAGAAAAGTGATTTTATGAAACACAATTTAATCTTCCTTCAAACAGATTAATAATTAGTAATTAGTTAATCTTTCTTTTGTCTTATATGTTCATTGCTATTTTATTAAATTTTAAATGCTTAATGATATAATAGTTCTTTTCCTTATTCTATCGAGAAAGTCCCAGGATTCTGACTACCCTTACGAAAAATCTTTAGGGTGCAATTATGAATTTATCTCTCTGCGCGTTTTCACGAAATCGTACCTTCTATCAGCACTACCGCGCCAAATAATTTTTCTTCAGTCAGTTTTAAAATTAAAGCTTTCTGCTTTTGCTTTATATTGGCGATAATTGTCATTGAAAGAATATTTTTCTATAATTGACATTTATATATTTTTAAATCGAAAATTACGAAAATCTCAATTTTATCTACAATTGATGCTCGCTGCCTTTACAAAAATTTGTAAAAGTCTGAAAAAATGAGTAAAGTATTTTTTCACCCACATTATAAACTCAGCGCGATATAACCAAGAGCAAAAAAATTATCAAGTAAATATATAATTGAAAATTTTAAAGAAGCCCATGATCCTGGCAATTCTTTTTGCTATCTACGCTACTGACATATCTAGTCATCAAACCGCAACTCCTCCCTTTTTTAATTTTACCGCATTGAAAACAGCATACCTGAGGAGAACAAGCCGCGAAAATGAAAAATGGCCTCGTCGTGTCAGAAGCGGCTCCTAAACGGATACCACTAGCATAGTTAATTACTCGTTTTGACTTCTGAACACTCGTTAGGACTCCTACACTACTCAAGCTACTTTGCATGATCCTTTTGAAAAGATTGTTCGGCGCCGGTCTCAGAATAACTCTCGCAGCATAGATATACATTTTAAAACTCAAAAGGTCCTTCTAGAATTCGATAAATAAAATTCGCTGAAAGAAGCACAATAAGCGCCAATTTTAGATCTTCTTTTTTAAATATATACCAGTTTCGGAAATAAATTAACTATATTGTTCCGTATTAGCTCTCCGGAGATGACTTAATCGTAGTAAATTTTCTGAACGTGTTTCTATCTTGTAATTGGTTGTTTATCTTTTTATGAGTATATATATTTTATAGGAATGAATATTAAACGATAAATTTATTGAATGGAGATATTTCTTTTTGACAAAGTCTGTCTTTTATTTTCCAAAAGAACCCAGAAGAAAATATTCACCTGAAATACAGGTGAATATTCGCGCAGAAATGCACGTGCACATGCACGTACAATAATAAGATTGTGAAATATAATCACGTTTTACTTGTGAAACATATTACTCTACTTCCCATGCGCTTTTTTTGCACCACCGAAAATTTCTGAAACTAATATTAAATTGAAAAATACTAATAAAATCATAAAACCTTGACCACTTTTGGTATTTGCACTTCGTGCTCGGCTTAGTCACAAAAAAAAGATGTTTCTTGAGAATATTACAAAATTGTCAAAAGTTCTTATTTTCGAATGATTATTGAATTTTAGATTAAAGAGAAATTTTATTTGCTTAAGGCTCTATCGGCCGCCGTAAGGAACGTATTCTCATTACAATATTCGCGTTTCGCGATCGATTTGTCGTATATGTATTTATATAATTATCTGATAAACTATAAAATCACAATAATTCAATATATATGTTTTGTACATGACAAAATTGTTGCACGATTACGATAACTTTCGACAGAATTATTGCATTACCGGTATGACTCGCACTTTTTACACTTTTTTACAATCCGAAGAGAAATTTTTAATCCGTTTAGCAAGAGTTTTGAGCAACGATTCACAGCAAATTTGTAGATCATTCTTGGATGAACAAGTTTTGTCTATTTATTTTTTACGTATCTTGCATAGTTTTACCTAAAAGTGGAGTATTTTATTTTTAATAGCGATTTTATGATTAAAACGAAAAAAATGCATCCTATAAAAAAAATGCTGTCAAGAAAATGTGCTCATCTTTTTAAGATGGACCATTTTTTTCTAACATTTTTTTATATTTGGTATAGTTTTCCTGTGAAGTGGAATTTTTGATTCCTTAAAAAGCATTTTTGATGGATAAAACCAGAACCACTGGTTAAAAATGTCTGCTTGACAAACTTATTCTTCCTTTTTATACCTTAAAAACGTGTACCAAAGCTTTCTGACTCAAGGCGTATCAAACGGTGGAGATTTGATGAAAACCGACGAGGTCAAATTTTACATAAAACTAATACTTTCTCATGAAGATGAGAATATAAAAATGCCTATACTTTAATTTTCAAATGTGTGGTGAAGGAGGGCGGGAGGCTGCTGCAATAGTAGATTTGAAGCTTAAGAGCTACGCATATATTATGCTTTTGTTTATTTTTATTGAAAATTGGATTTTGAACTAAATAGATAGAAATCACATTTACAGTTTTTTTCTGGTCCTGAAAGTTACATTTTAAATAAAAATCAAAAATTGAGTAAACGTGTGTCTCGAGCGAAAGAAAAACTTTCTTCTCCCTTTCTTCAAAATTTAATAACTTTTTCCATTTCAGTTTTCTCTGCCTCAATTTACAATTAAAGCATATTAGTGAGAAGTTTTCTTTATATATTGGAAATTAGATTTTTGACTATCCTGGAAAATCGTTAAAAATACATATGTGCCTTTTTGACATGCTGCCTTGCATATTTGATTTAACCGATGTAACTCATGATCGGAATAAATACTGACATTATTGGAAACGAAAGCGACATTTTAAAAAATATTTTAAAAATTCCAAATGCAGTAGATTTATTGACCTCGACAATTTATTTGAATTCACTTAATATTTTTTTTATTTTTTAATTTCTTATATTCCTTTAATTCTTTGGATTATTTGATGTGTGAATTGCCTCGCGTGTGAATGGTTTCGAACAATTTGTCACAGCTAGCTCCTCCTAGGGTTTGAAGTTACTCTTTGTTAAAGGCACGCGTTGTGGTGGGTCGGTAGGTAATCTTTGCATACCTAGGATTCTCTTTTTATGTCCACTAGCTAGTAGCTACGCAGCTATAGGTGTTTTGGGTATATTATTCCAATTCATTTGCTTTTTTTCACGCTTTCGCTCATCCTGAAACATTGAAGTTTAAAATTCCTTCACGTACAATAGCTACAATAAAGTCAAAAATTAAAATTCAAAAATCGAATCTAAAATTCTAAAATAATACTATTTATAGCTTTTTTTTCGACGTTCTTCAGCATACTATATTTCCTGATTTCAAATGTTAGAGTAGGGGTAACTATGAAAGAGAAGGTCACTTTCAAAAGTAGATTATTTTAATTTATTGAAATATGCAACAAAATTTGTTCATACAACAATAAGTGTGCTTTTGTCTCTAATTTTTCTACGAGCAGCGATGACCCCTCGAGAGAACGTGTCTCGAGATTGTTAATAAAAAAACATTAAAAGCAACAACTATTTAAAATAATCCATGATATTTGACACTAGAATTTAGCAATTTATAATTAGTTTATCAAGTAATCTTGTGAATTAATCAAGTTTACATTCTCATTCTGATGAGAAGGTATTAGTTTTATGCAAAAGTTGACTTTGCTGGTTTTCATCAAGTCTCCACGTTTTGAGACCCCCTGAGTCAGAAAAAACAATTTTAAAGAATGTGTCTGTCTGTAGTCTGTATTCTGACTGTAGGCACGATAACTTTCGAAAAAATGATCAGATCAGCTTTAGCACACTTTTTTAGGGCCTGAAGAGAAAGGACAAGTTCGTTAGCCAGCTATCTTGGATTGAAATTCAAAAAGTTGAATCATTTTTAAAATTTTGAGAACATTTTTTTTTTATTAAAACTTCTATGTACGGCTATTCGTAGCACTCAGAAAAACCGAACAATTTATCTTAATGACTTTTTTCGATAATTGAAAAATGATGAGAGTTATAGCATTTTAAAAATGCAAAGAAACAAAAGAAAATAAACATTTTTGATCGCACAAAAAATAATGAAAAATCAAAAATTCCACTTTGCAGTCAAACTATATAAGATACAAAAAAATGATAAGATTGAATGCAACCAAAAAAGATCTAAATATTTGTTATGAATCACTTTTTGATGGGACGCGTACTTTTTGTTTTATTTATGGAAAAACATTAAAAATAAAAAATTAAATTTTTGGGCAAATGACACAAGCTACGAAAAATAAATGAAAAACGAAAGTTATTCACTCAAAAAAGGCTGCCAATTTTTTATCAATTATTTTTTGACAGGATGCATAGTTTTTAATTTAATATCGAAAAATGACATTGCAAAATAAGCAATTAATTTTTATATGACTTAGCGTTCTTTTTTGACCCTCAGTTTGGCACCTGGGTCCAGTCAGACCTTTTTCAGTTTAAATTGTTTTTTAGTATACCTCTGAATAAGCTAGGGACTTAAAACTTCCTGACTTTTTCTAAAATTTTATTAATTATCATTAAATAAAAATTATAAGGATATGTACATGCCATACAAGGATATTTACAAGAATATTTATTCGAATATACTTCGGTTTGGCACATGTGGTCTGGCCAAACCCCTATACATTTTATATGGGAATGTAAGAAATATAATGCATTTTGAACATTTTAACGCATTTTTTTAGTTTCTTTTGGCATTTTTCGATTTAAAATGCTTTTTACATTTTCTTAGCATCTTGCATACACATGTGTGAACGTTACAAGGTAAACCCTTACTTCTTCTGCTTCCATTCCCATCACATCAATCACTTCCCATCCCCTCACTTTCACTCAGTTCCACTACTTGCCTTCCCACGCTGCCCAACACCTCAATTACCCTACTTTCCACCCCTTCCTTCTCCATCATCCGATTCCCCTCTCAACTCCCCTACATTCATCACCCACGCATCACACCGCCGCAATTTCTCACCTCCTTCACTTCTCTTACTTCTCTGTCCTCCACATCCCAACCCCTAACATTCTTCACCTCCCTCACTTCTCATACTTTCTACTCTTCCTCACTTTACTCCCTTTCTTTTCTTTACTTCTCCTTTCTCTACTTCCCTTCACCTCACATCCCACACTTCCAATCCCATCACTTCCCCTACTTCTTCTTCCTCTTCCTCCCCTAATTCTATTCCCATATTCTCCTTTCTTCCCATCCTTACCTTCCCTTACTTCTCGTGCATCTATTTTCCCTCTCATCTATTCCCCTACTTTTATCCCCCACGCATCCCACCCCCTCACTTCCTCACCCCCTTTACTTCTCTTACTTCTCTCTTCTCTACATCACAACTTCTTAGATTCTTCTCATCTCTCACTTCTCCTATTATCTACTCTCTCATTTTCCTTATTTCTCCTTTCTTTACTTCCCCACCTCTCACAGCCCTCACTTACACTTACTTCTCCTACTTCCTAACCCCTTACATTCCACACTTCCAATCTCATCACTTCCCTTATTTCTCCATCCTCTACTTCCTCTAATTCCACTCCCATACTTCTCTTACTTCTTCTCCCCTCCCTTCCCTTACTTCTCCGTCATCCGTATATGTATAAGAATAATATAGATCGAAATAAAGCTTAAAAATGAATGAAAAAAATTTTTCTTTACCTGTAAAATTTGTTTCCTATCTTAATTTTTTAAAATTTTTATCTATGTAGGTAATTAAACATATGCAGAAGGCACTAAGAATAAGAAAAAACCAAAAATATATACCTGTATGCTATATGAATGCATTTTAATACACACACAAAAACGCAATATTTCCATATTTCCATACATTTGTATGTAAATACACAGGAATCTGGCCAGACCACATGTTCCAAACCAAAGGTTATCGAAACTTGTGCCAAACGGAGGGCTAATTTTAAATATAGTTTTCTATGATTAATACCAACACTGTTTGCCCAAAAAATTAAACTTTTGATATTTTGGTACCATTTTCAGTAAGTCAAATCAAAGCTTGAGGAACTAAAACTTTTTCTTTAAAGTTCAAAAAAAATTTTGAAAAATTTCAAAGCATTCCGATAATGTTATAATTATATCAAAGGTTATTGTAATCGTGCAGAAATTTTGCCGTGCCCGAAAATATAAAATAAATTATTGTTAATATATAAATGATTAGAGAATTATATAAATACATATGAAAAATAGAACGGGAAGCGCGGGTATTGTAATGAGAATGTGTTCCTTAAGGCCGATAGAGCCTTGAGTAAATAAACTTCCTTTTCAATGTAAAATAAAAACAAATTTTGAAAGGACTTTAATCGTAGAGCTTTTGACAATTTATAATATCTGCAAGTAAACTTCTTCTATCGAAGCCGAGCACGAAGTGCGAAAACCGAAAAGAGCCGAGCGCGAAGCGTGAGGCAAAAAGTATTCGAGCAAGAAGCGAGAGATACAACAGACACGGGCCCTGAGCGCACTCAAACTTGCGAGCAAAACGAGCCGCGAGCGAAGCACGCGATGAGAAAATGCCTGCAAAGCAAGCAGATTTTTTTATATAGAAGACTACAGAAAAGTCACTTTCTAATTTTTGCTTTAATTTGCATTATTCTTACATTCTTATTCTAATAAGAAAGTACTGGTTTTATGTCAACTTTGTCTTAGTCGGTTTTCATTAAATCTCTATGTTTTGAGACTCCCTAAGTCAGAAAAAACGATTTCAACAAAGATTTTTCTCTATCCGTCTATAATCTGTCTGTAGGCACGATAACTTTCGAAAAAAACGACCAGATTGGATTGATCTTTGGCACACTTTTCATGGCTAGAAAGAAAAGTTGAAGTTCTTTAGCCAGCTTTTTGGATAAAAATTCAAAAAGGCAAAGCATTCTCCAACTTTTTAATTACATTTTCTTAAGATTTAAAAATAAAATGTACGACTGTTTGTAGTACTCGAAAATTTGAACAATTTATCCTCATGACTTTTTCCGATAAAAATAAAATTATTAGTTATGGCATTTCCAAAATTTAAAAAAAAAACGAAACTCTTAAGCCAAACAACGCACGATATGAAAAAAAGGAAGGACAAAAAAATACTTTGCTTTTTGAAATCCTTACAACGTTATCGTAACAACTTTTGGAATTTTCTTGAAGTATCGAAAATTTAAATTTTGATCTCACAAAAAATAATAAAAAATCCAAAATTCGATTTTTCTGGCAAACTATGCAAGATACGAAAAAAGATGAATAAAAAAAATTGTGCAACCAAAAAAGATCTACAAATTTATGATTAATAATTTTTTGATAGGACTTGTAGTGTTTGTTTTAATCATAAAAAAGCATTTGAAAAAATTAAAATTTTTGGATAAACAACAGGAGATACGAAAAAAAATAAGTAAGAAAAAGTTATTTGCCCAAAAAAGACCGACAAATTTTTTAGTAATTATTTTTTAATAAAACGCGCAGTTTTTGTTTTAATACTAAAAAATTGAAATATAAATTAAAATCATTTAATGTTAATAATGATATATATAATAATATTTTTGTCAGAACTCCCTTGAAAACGCGCTATTGCATGATCCGTGTGAAATTGTCCCCCCAAAGTTAAAATTTTCCCAATTTTCTTTTTGCATACGTTTGTACGTCGTTTGTACTGCTTATACATCTAAGATTTCCGTTTGTGTCCTCATAGTTACGAAACTAGGGGCAAATCAAAATTCCGTGTCAGCCCCCCAAAGTT
>JAUELO010000010.1:6919234-6932961 GCA_032357855.1 Amphibolips quercusostensackenii | reverse complement strand
ATATATTTGCTCCTCAAATTTGATATACGTCTATGTATTAAATTTCAGTAGCTGCAGTGCATATTAACTTCACACGCGTATATATTAAATCTCATGCAGATTTTTCTAACAGTGTATAAGACCCGTGCCAATTTGAATATAAACCATCAGGATTTTAACATAAAATGTCTTGTCAACATCGTAAAACATTTATATCTTTTATATAAATTCGTTCTAAAATATCTGTGCATTTTTCTTGTAAGGTGTCTATACGACTGATACATATTCTAATCTCGACTTAACGTATGTATTAAATTATGTGACTAGCAATTGTTTATTTGTAAAATCTTCATATGTTCTCAAATTGAGCTTAATATTTGATTGCCAATTCTATCAGTTTGTTCTGAATTCGTTCTTAATTTGTTCTAAATGTTCCATGAATATCAACAGTAAGTCAAAGATGACTCCTAGATCCCTTACGTAGTAAACTCGATAAATCGTCTGATGATTATTTACCTGTTATTCAAAAAGTAGATATTTTTGCAAAAAGTTTCGTGCCGTCAGCAAATATTAGTTTCTTAGTTTTCGTTTCAGATTGCTTGTTAGCATTCAATTTTCATAACTACGATAATAAAAGTCGTATAATGCTAGGGAAAAATGATTGCGTATTGGTGAAAGAAAATAAAAAAAAAACAAACGTCCAAAAACATTTAGTTTAAGTAACTTAAGAAAGTTATATAAACTTTTTAAGGACGATTATCCCAAGAAAAAAATTGGATTCTCGAAGTTTCCACAATAAGACCGAAAGAGTGTATTTTGGCAGGAACAAGTGGTACACACAACGTGTGCGTTTGCATTTCCCATCAGAATGATAAACTAATGTGTATTCGTAAACATATAAAAGAATTAGCTGAGTCTAATTCTCTACCATTTCCAGCCATCAAAATATTGGCTATCCCACTCGATTCGTAATCCTGCTAAAATAGCGTATTATTGTAATGAATTTTTTAAACTGTCCCGTCGATGAAAAGTTTAACCTTCTTTTAGAAAATGCCTACACTGGATATTATATTGAGGATATCAATATTAAACAATGGTTAAACGTGGATCAATCAGATTTAGAAACTGCTACAGCACCGGTAGATGAATTTATTAATAGTTTAAGTGAAGATATGAAACGACTTCTTCGACATGATTTTATTACCAAACAACAAAGTGGGTATATTAACAGAGTGAAATCTAATATAAGAGTGGGTTAGATTCTTGTTCAACTAGATTTGGCTCAAAACCACACAATTGATTAACAAGATTCTTTTTAAGGTAAGCATTGGTCGAAAACATAAATCACCATTCATCCTTTTGACATACTATCGAACAAGATCAGAAGGTGAATTGAAACACATCAGTCGCGCCACAATATTAGACATAAAAGAGCATAATACAATTGCTGCACATCTCTATCAAAGAAAGCCAATATCTTATTTACGAGGGAAAGTGGAAATTACTGTAGACTTCATGATATACAATTCAGATGATTCAGCAGCGCAAGACAAAAATCGTAAGAACTTTGCCAACTTAACACTCCACGATCAAGATTTTTGATGTGATGCATAATGGAACTTTTATGCAACTGCGCAATGCAAAGGGCCTTGTAATGGCATTGGTAGCATTCTTAAAATAGCGGCTGCTAAAACAAACCCTTAGCGTCCATACGACAATCAGATTACTAATGTTAGAGAAATGCACGACTAGGCTAAAACACACTTTAAAGAGATTCATGTGGATTCTGCCACAACAATGACGACAAGGCAGAAGAAGCGTTTTTAAGTAAAAGATTTAACAGTTTCGTTACAATTGAAAACACACAACTAATACACGCTGTAGTTTCCATTTCTACACCGAGATAAAAATATTCTTAATTTGAAAGGAAAATTCCTCTTCTTCAGTCCTTTGACATTTTCCTCTTAAAAAGAGAATAATCTTCTAGAAATAAGAGGATTTTCTTCTTTTTTTGAGAGGAGGGATGTCAAAAAAAGACTTTTGAATTTTTCTTTCAGGTTGAGTATAATCCGCTAATTTGCAGAAGAATTACTCTGAGATCAAAACTTGCGCATGCGGAGTCAATCAAGCGTAGTAACCTAACTTTTTAGAGTCGGTTGGCTTTGTTGGTCAGTTGTCGGTGGATTTTCAAGGATACAGTGAATTATTATACTTTTAAAAAATGGATAAAGAGCTGATTTCTTTGTTAAAAAAACTGGATCTCACCATGCATGCGCAGCCAATCGAAAGTAAGTAAATTTTTAGATTGTGCATTTCTTTATGCATGTGATGTACAAATTGTATGATTTCTTCATTGCTAATGTTCTTCCCACTATTTAAGTTTAACAATACTCGGATGTATTTTTCTTTTATGTGTGTTATTCTTCCTTTCCTGAGAACAATTAGACACCGCAATTAAAAAAAAAGTTTCGTCACTGCGAAATTTGCTGCGTAATCGGAAATTGGTTTACGTCGAATTTTAACGGATTATGGAAAATTTTTCGCGTAATAAGTAAACTATAAAATAACGCAGTTCATACAAATCTATCAAATTTTCTCGGGCTCCAAAGTTTTAGTCCAGAAGATATTTTTTCCGGCAAACGTTGCCGTCATAACCTATAAAAATTAGGATGAACGCCCACCTGTTACTGGCCAAGAGAATACGTGTATAATCACACTGCGACCCGTTTTCATGATGTGAAATTAAAGTTGAATTACTAATCATTTTTAAATTTCTTATTGCTTTACCTGTAAAGATAGTGAATTACGTAAATTATTGCGAATTGCGACGTAACCCAAGTGCCGAATACGACAAATTTCACCGTAATCATGTACTCAACTATATGCACTTTTAAATTAGTGTAATAATAAGAAGAAATCTATGAATTTATTAAATTAACTGCATATTATTTGTTTTATAATATAGGACGAAAGTACTCAAGTGATAAAGACTTATCAGACATCAGAAAACGTCAGCTCAATACCCATAGTTGAGAGTTTCGAAAGCACCAGCTCCAAACACATATTAGAAACCAAAGTTCTAATGAATTTTGATACTCAAGTATATAATGAGTACTTTTTACCAATTTCATTCATATATATGAAATGTATTGGTCTTCTTGGCTTGTAAATTCAAAGAGTTGAGAATTAATCTTTTTTAGATAAAAATGTTTTTATTCTGTTAAAAACTCGACAATATTGTTCAGAAGTCACACTTTTTGGGTTAAAATATAATTAATTATGTTAAAATTAACTTTTTTTCACAGAAAATTAATATTTTGGGTTGAAAGTTCGTCTTTTTGGGTCAAATATTTAACTATTTTGTAAGAAAGTTAGAAAGGTTGGAAGCTTTATCTCCTTTCGTGAAAATTTAGTATTTTTCGGTTGAGGATTCAACTTTTTTAATAAAAATTTGTGGTTTTTGATTGAATTCAACTGTTCTTAAGTTAAATTAAAACAATTTTGTTGGTTGAAATATCAACTATTACGCTTTTAGTTGAGAATTAAACTTCGTTAGTTTGAAATTCATATTATTAGTTGAAAATGAAACCATTTTGCTGGAAATTCCTTTTTTTTGCTGAAAATCCATCTCTTTGTTTAAAAAATTAAACTAATTTGTTGAAAATTCATATTTTTTTGGTGTGAGTTCATTCGTTATGTGAAAAATTCATCTTTTTTGGTTAAAAATTAAACTGGTTTTTGGAAGAATCGTCTTTTTTGGTTGAAATTCAAATATTTTGGTAGAAAATTTATCTTTTTTTTCGTTAAAAATGCAACTGTTTTATTAAAAGTACGTATTTTTGGCTTTTAAATTCAACAATTGGTTAAAAATTAAACTTTTTTTATGTACAATTTGTCCATTTGGATTAAAACTTTAAGTGTTTTGGTAAACAATTCAACTATTTAGTTGAAAATTAATTTTGTTTTTGAAAACTCAACTACTTTGTTGAAAATTCTCTCTTTCTGCTGAAATTAAACTCGGTTTTGATTTAAAATCGAAATCTCTTTTAGTTTAATTATCTGGATAGAAAATTTAGTTTTTCAGTTAAAAATTAACTTTTTTGTTAAGAATTGAACTATTTTGTAGAAAACTTGCATTTCAGCTTAAAAATTTAACAATTTATCAGAATTTTTTTCCTTATTATCAATTTTTTTATGGTTGAAATATCAACCAAAAATTTTTCAAGAGATTCTTTTTTGATGAAAATTTAATTATTTAGTGAAGAGTTGAACTACGTTGTTACAAATTCACCATTTTAATTAAAAATTAATCTCTGTGTTTAAAAATGTAACTATTTTGTTGAAAATTAGCTTTTTTTTATAGATCGAACTGTTTTTCATTTTAAATAAAAATCTTTATTGATTAAAGATTCACTATTTAGTTTGTTAATTCATTTTTTTCGTTGGAAATTCTTTTTTTTTGTAAACATTTTTGTAAATGTAAATTTAATTATTAAAGTTTAAAATTTGTTTTTTTGTTGTAAAATAATTTTTTAAATTAAAAATTGAAATAGTTCAGTTAAATATTTCATGGTTATACACTCATTCTTTGAATATTTATAAGATATTCAATACTAAGTACAAGAAAAAACTACATAAAGTCCTGGACTGTCTAGAAAATTTTGATAAAGCGAAAACAATTTGTAGACTATAAAATTTCTAAGACAGTCTGGGAAAGAGTGAAGTGTCAGCTTCGGTTAGAAGTTAAGCCCTTGTGTTTAAAATTTTTTTAAGATTGTATTTTAAATTTTTAATCATTCAAAATTATTTTTTAGTTAAAAATTCATCTTTTTTGGTACAAATCAATCTTTTTGGTTTAGGATTCATCTTTTTGGTCAAAAATTAAATTATTTCATATAAATATTCATCATCTTAGTTGAATTTTTTTCAGTCTTAGTTAACAATTCATCTGTTTGGTTAGACATCAATTTTCTTAATTGTAATTTAATTACTAAAGTTTTGGTTAACAATTTATCTTTATTCAATAAAAATTAATTTTTATTAGTTTGAAAATTCAACAATTTCAATTGAAGATTCATGTTTTTTGTTGAAAAATAATGTTTTTGGTTTAAAATTCAACTATTCCAGATGAAAATTCACCATTTAGAATGGAAATTCATGAGTCAGATTAAAAATTAATTTTATTCACTAAAAATATAACTATTCCATTTTCGGTTGAAAGTTTAATCGTTTTAGTTCAAAATTCATCTGCATATTTGGTTCAAAATTTTTCTCCTTTTATTGAATATTCAACGATTTCGCAAAAAATTTATGTTTTTTTTTAAATTGTATTTTTTGGTAGAAAATTAATCTTGTTTGAAAAGTCATCTTTGTGGTTGAAAATTCAAGCATTTCAGTTAAATATTCATCATTTTTGTTGAAAATTTAACTTTTTGGCTTGAAATTTAACTATTTTAAATAATTTTTTTGTCAGAAAGTTTAGCTCAGAATTAAAATTTTAAAAAGTGAAATATTTTTCAAAATATTAAACTATTTGGTAGAAAATAACCTTTCTTATTAAAAATTATATTTTTGAGATGAAAGTTCCACTGTTTTGTAAATTATTAGTCTTATTGGTTTCAAAATTCAACTATTTTGTTAAAAATTCATGTATTCACTTAAAAATTCGTCTTTTTTGGCTGAAAATTAATCTTGTTAAAGAAAAATTTTTTTTTGGTTGAAAGTTTAAACATTTGGTTATAAGTTTAACCACTTTGTTGAAGACTAATTTTTTTTAGATGCACCTCTTTGTTTGAAAATTTAACTCTTTTGTTGAAAATTCGTTTCTTATTTGAATAAATCAGATCCCAGAAAATCCGTTTTGTTAGTTATAAAAGAAGATATTACATTAATTTTTGTCTTTTTGCTTACTCTTTAAAACTTACGAAATAATAAACGTTTTCGGATTTTAATCGGCTTGTATTGTAAATAATTTTTTATAGGATTTTCGGATAGATATTTTTTTTTCAATTAAAAAAAAATTTCTTTCAATCAAAGAATCTTATTCACTAGCGGTTTTCGCGTTAAAATAAAAGTCTAATGTTGCAGGCTACAGCCACCTTCATTTCGCATTGCCGACTGATGTTCGACTGCGCACGTCGACGCGCAGATATATCTTTCCAGACTGGCTAGGACTTTCTGTAATACCAGCAGAATATTTTTCATTTAAGGAACTTATACAAATTCTTACAAAACGAATAAAAAATATTCACAACTTTTTCACGATTCATCGTGGACTAAATTTGGCTTCTGACTTAAATTTTGTGTAGTAAATACATAACTCTTTTTCCTAGATTGTTACTAAAAATTAAAAGATTCGTTTGCATTTAGTATTGAAAAATGTAAAAGCTTTTATCAAAAGTCATTTAAAGTCTCCAACTTTTTGGTTTCTGGCTAAGACTCCTGGACTAATTCTACACTTTTTGTGGAACAAATTTTTTTCGTGTAGAGCCGGTTGGTTAGATTTTGAGCAGTTAAGGTAAAAGTCCCCATTATAAGACAATGTCCCCGTTTATGATACACGACTTGAATATACGATTAAATAAAACACAACTACACTTTTAAGAAATATAATAAATACATATTTCTATAAATTTTCAAAAGTAGTTCACTAATTTTGCTTTTGATTGATTCTATATTGCTAAAAAAAAATAATAATAAGTGCAGTGTTTACAATCAGCGTTCATATTCACGACTGAAGAGAGGGAAACGATAAAGACTATTCAATTTTTAATACTGACTGAATAACATTGTTTTTAATATTTCTATAAATATATTACATACTAATTAAAAGCTAATAAGTAGCAGATTTCATGGCTGAATGCTTTTTTACGTTTTTTTGAACACAATATTTTATATTCGAGTGTCTAACAAAACCTAAAGTTGTAGGTTTGGATGCACTCCCTATGAGACACTTTATTCAGTGTATCGCGCCACATGGTCACATGTGCTCTCTTGATAGTCGCGAGTCGATGAGACAGTGAATATTTATATTAGTTTTAATTGACACACTACAATATTTATTAATAAAATAGTGCAACTTTATAATATAAAGCATCACTGATCTACATAGCTCTAAATTATTATTTATAAGTAAGTACATCAAGTTAAGTAAAATAAAATCATAAACCTAACTTAAAATTATGACATTGAACACTGATTTCACAAGCCAATTTTTGGCTTGTTTTATGTAACAATTCAAAGCAAATTTTCAAGATTAGTTTATATATTGACTTGTGATATGTTTCAGAATAAATGCCAACGATTGAGCATAGGATAATTTGATGAAAAAACGGTAAAAATGTTAACTAAACGGAAACAAACGGGGACAAGAAAGCAACCAAAGTCGACCAAAAAGAACGTGTCGTCCTCTAATAAAAGAAGTAATAATTATTTTTAAAAAATCAAACGGATTAATTATAATCCGGAAAATATTGAAAAAGCATTAAAAGCTATGAATGATACGGGACTTTCTGCAGCTGTTTGTGGCATACCACTAGCCACACTAGGAGAGAAAAGAAATTAATCCTGAGAAAATTAAAAAAAAGCAGGTCCAGAAACAATTTTATCAAGAATTTTCAAATTTTCAAGATTAGTTTTTATATTGGCTTGTGATATGTTTCAGAATAAATGCCAACGATTGAGCATAAGATAATTTGATGAAAAAACGGTAAAAATGTTAACTAAACGAAAGCAAACGGGGACAAGAAAGCAACCAGAGTCGACCAAAAAAAAACGTGTTGTGCTCTAATAAAAATAATAATAATTATGAAAAAAATCAAAAGGATTAATTATAATCCGGAAAATATTGAAAAAGCATTAAAAGCTATGTATGATACCGGACTTTCTGCAGCTATGCTTGTGGCATACCACTAGCCATACTGAGAGTAAAAAGAAATTAATCCTAAGAAAATTAAAACTAAAACAGGTCCAGAAACAGTTTTATCAATGGTTGAAGAAAATAATATTGTTAAGTGCGTGTTATATCGAGCAGAAATGGGAGCACCGGTTACAAAAACTAAATTATTAGATTGTGTTCAAAAATATGTTCCAGCCACAGAAAAAAAACTCCATTCACCAGAGATCGTCTAAGTCGTCATTGGTACGAAGGATTCCAAAAACGTCATCCTGATTGGTTTGAAAACTCCAATACATATTTAGAAAAAAAATGTATTAAATATTTCTCCATGCAGAATCTTCAATTGCGATAAGAGCAGTATACTTTTATGCCCTGATGCTGAAAGTGTTTTAGCTGCCAAAGGCACTCTGGCAGTGTACAAAATAGTTGTTGGTGGCAAAGAGGCTTTAACAGTACTGTTTATGTATCGAGCTGATCGTACTCGTGCTCCTCCAGTGATCATGTAGTCATATAGAAAAGTATACCAAAGAAAATCATTGATAATACTCCTACAGGCTGGGGTATTGGAGTATCAGATAGTGATTGGATGACAACAGAGACATTTCATGAATATATGACAAACGTGTTCTACCCATAGCTTGTTAAAGAAAACACTGATTTCCCTGTTATTGTTTATATGAATAACTACTCCTCACATCTCAATTTGCCTCTGGTAACTTTTTGTCGAGAGCAACAGATGAAGTTGATCATGTTACCTCCTAATTCCACTGACATTATGCAACCTCTTGATATATCTTTTTTCCATCCCTTTAAAGACACATGGAAAAAATGTGTCCCCAAGTGGGAAAATCAACAAGGTGTTGCACATATTAAAAAAGAAGATTTTTCTCTTGTCCTGCAATTCACTCTTGACAATATGAAAAATGCAGAGAACGTGATTGTAAGTGGATTCAGAGGATCAGGGTTGTATGCATTTAACCCCAAGGCGGTAGATTATGATATTTTAAATAAAAGTAAGAAATCTAAACAAACTCTTGATAGAAATGATACAAATGATTCAGATGACGTTAAAGACAAGCAACAATTTTTGCAACTTTTTGGAAAAAGTTCACCAAAGGAGACGCTTTCTAATTTTAAAGAGGCAGCAGTGAATGGATCGTGAGCCGGTGATTTAGAAAAAAAGGCATGGTTTGATTACTGGTTTGACATTTACAAAAAATCGACAGGTATTTAAATAAATAATTACATACATTTAATTTAAAAACATTACTCATATGTGGAGTATGTGAAGTTAATTGCATTTGGTTTCGCATTTCCGGCTCGGCAACAGATTTAAAATTTATGGTTGCGCACTAAATTCATACCGCACTTCCGAATGCGCAGTAGACTTATGTAGCATTGTTAATTGCACACGTTATGTTGTACTTTCAACTGCGCGGTAGAAGTATGTGATATATTTAGCTGCGCATTAGAGTTATATAGCACTTCCGGCTGCGCAGTAGACTTTTGTGGCATATCGGGTTGGGTACTAAGGGTACGTTGCACTTCTGGATGCGCATTTGCCTTATGTAACATTTGTGGTTGCGCAATAGAGTTATTTCGCACTTCCAGCTGCGCAGTAAACTTCGGTGGCATTAATGGTTGCGCAAGAAAGTTGTAACGCACTTCCAGATGCGGCTCAGCCTAAAGCGTTATCCAATTGCTCTGCGCATCCATAAACCCTAAAGCTGTCTATCGCGCATCCGAAAATGTGACTAAGAGAGAGATAGAGAGATTTCTTCACACAGACACAAAAAAAGTTTCACTTGAAAAATTGCAAGTGCACTTTTCTTTCTATTATTACGATTATTATTATAAGTTTTAGAAAGCACATAAATGAAAGGAGCAACCCCTCTTTGTGATATTTCATAACTTCGACTTTGATCAAGGAAGAGTGAAAGGAGACACGAAACCTGAGGCTCGAAGGAAACTTTACGGTATTTAGGGGCGGTACGAGGGATGTAGTTGGGGAGGAAAACAACGGAAGTGGACGAAGGATAAAAAGGACGACAAAAAAATTAAGGGGGAAAAAAGTTGTCGGGGTAGGTTCGACTATGCGAGGATTCCATCGCTTCTTTTTTTCTATAGCAATCTGTATTAGAAAGAAAAACTGTTTCTTAAACTGAGACTGAAACTAAAACTGGTTTAAATTTCTGTAATTATTATTTAGGGGGGAAAATTAAATAGCTGGAATTAGGGGAAACCTCCCTACGGTGGATAATGCAACCTACAGTGGATAATTATTAAATATGAGCACAAATAAAAGAAAAATTATTAGTTATAATTTCAATGTATTAGTACGTATAGTGCTTTTACTTTTATTTAAATTAAGTTAATTATTTTACATATCTTTGTATTTTTAAATAATGATTATCCACTGTAGGGATTTCCCCTATTTGATTTTAAATTGCAAGAAAAAAAAATGTTTCAGAAAATTAATTTTCCATAAAAATATCATTTTAAACAAAATGCAAGAACTTTTAACCAAAAAGTAGAATTTTCAAAGAAAAATAATAATTTTCAATAAATAAACGAATTTTCAACAAAATAGTTTAATTGTCAACTCAAAAATATCATGTTTTAACCAAATAAAAAAAATGTCGACTTTGATGATAAATTTAAAAAAAATTTAAAAAGTAGTTCAACCTACAACAAAGTAGTTAAACATTTAACCAAAAAAGATTATTTTTAAGGCAAGAAGTTTTTTCCCTGTCAAAAAAGGCAAAAATCTTCATTCAATTTCAAGAAAATACAAAAATTAGCAATCAAAATGTAGATTTTTAAATTAACAGTTCTAAATTTTCAACCAAAAAAAAAATTTCAATACAGCCATTTAATTTTTAATTAAAAAAAAATCAATTTTTACCAGAAGCGAATAATTTTCAACTGAAATAATTAATCCTAAGCAAAAACAAAAAAACGAATTCTTAAAAAAGTAGTTCAAATTTGAACCAACTAATTAAATGTTGAACGAAATATGCAAAATGATTTTTAAACCAGGAAAATTGTTTTCAACAAAAGAATTAATTTTTAACAAAATAGTTAAATTTTCAACTAAAAAATATTAATTTTTAATCAAAGAAAGGAATTCTGGACTGAAATGATGAATTTTAAATGAAGAAAAAAAGATATTTTTAACAATGTAGGTCATTTTTATAAGAATTTTTGTAAAAAGGTTATTTTTTGACAAAAAATACGAATTTTTACGAAAATACAAGAATTGGAAATCAAAAAGTTGATTATTTAATTTTAAAAAATGTTAATTTTAATAAAAACGAATTTTCAACACGACGGTTTAATTTTCAACTAAAAAACATCAATTTTCAATCTAAATAGTTCAATCTTTAATCACATAATTGAACTTTTTTTTAAATTTAATCACAATTTATCAATATATAATATAATATAATCAATATATAATCAATTTTATATAATATTATATTATATATCAATTGATATAATCAATTTAAATTTTAAATGTCAATTTTCAACCAAAAATGAAATAACTTAATTTTAAGTTAAAAAATGTATTGCTTGACCAAAAACAAATTTTCATCTAAAATCATAAATTATAAACTAAAAAATAAACTTGTAACTAAATCAATCTACTTTCAAACAAATACTTAAATAATTAACCAAAAATATCATTTTTGAATCAAGACGACTGAAAAAACGAATTTTTAACAAAATTGCTAAATTTTTAACTAAAAAAATCAATTTTTAACTAAAGGAATGAATTTTTATCAAAGTAGTTCCACTTTCAATCAAGTAGTCGAATGTTTCACAAAAAAAAAAAGATTTTCAGACAAAAATATCAGTTTTCGACAAAAATGACGAATTGTCAAAAAAATACAAGAGTTTGCTACTAAAAGTTGAATTTCCAATTAAAAAAACATTAATTTTCTAAAAAAAACGAATTTTCAACAAAAAAGTTAAATTTTTCATTAAAAAAGATAAATTCTTAAGAAAAAAATTTGTAACAAAAGAATTTTCAGTTGAAAAGATTATTTTTCAACTAGAAAAAGATTCCAATTTTAGATGAACAGCAGTGGATATTTCAACTACTAATAAGTAGTTCAATTTTGAACAAAAGAAATAAATTTTCAACCGAAAAAATAAACTTTCAGGAAAATGCATAAATTTTTAACCAAAAATGAAATACCCTAATTTTCAGTAAAAAAAAAATTATTTTTAAACTGAAAAACATTCCAATTTTAAATCAAAAACAGTTGACATTTCAACTGAAAAGGTTCAATTTTTAATCAAAAATGAAATACTTTAATTTTTAGTAAAAAAATTTATATTCAAACAACACACAACGAATTTGTAAAAAAGAATTTTTTCACAACGTATTTTAACTTTGAATAAAATTGTTGACAATTCAACAAAAAACTATTTCGATCAAAAGTTTTGAAAATAGGGGAACCAAAAATGCGATTTTTCATTCAAAAATTTAAATCTTCGACAAAACATTTCAATTTTTAACAAAAAATATCCCTTTTTAACCAAAACTCAAATAGTTCAAATTTTAATTATTAAAATTAATTTGCAATAAAAAAAAATTTGCAGCGAAGAAAGCATTTCCCACGGAATAAACTTTTTTTTCAACTAAAGAAGATGAATTTTCAACCAAGAATAGATTATGTCGATTTCCATTGAATATTTCCATTGAATATTTTTAACAAATTACAAAAATTAAAAAAGTTGCATTTTCAACTAAAAAAATATTATTTAAAGAAAAAAATTTCAGCAAAATAATTTAATCTTTAATTAAGAGGATCGATTTTGAACCAGTGAGTTAAATTTTCAACTTAATTTATATATTTAACCAAAAAATACATTTTTAACAAAGTAGTTCAAGTTTTAAGCAATGCAATGAATATTTAAACAAAACATACGATTTTTCAACGAATAATATTAATTTTTTAACGAAAAAGGCAAATTTTTAGTTAAATAGATGAATTTCCAATCAAGAAGTTAAATTCGTAACTAAAAAAGGTAACTTTAAAAACAAAAGTTGATTATTCAAATGATAAAATGTGTAATTAAACATTTTAATTTTCTATAAAACAAAAGTCTTCTACAAAATAATTTTTTGAACTAAAAAATACCTTTTGTTGAACTAAAAAATACCATTTTTTGAACTAAAAAATACCATTATTTAACCAAAAAAAGAATAGGTCGATTTTTAGTAACATTTTTTTAGTTTTAATTATAAAAAAAAAACAATTTTCAACTAAAATCATGAATCTTCAATAAAAAAATGAATTTTGAACCAAAAGTGGAATACTTGAACTTCAAGTTAGCAAAATTTATTTACAAAAAAATACAAGGAATGCTCAATAAACTATTTAAATTTCCAACCATAGAGACGAGTTTTCAACTAAAATTATAAATATTTAACAGACAAAAAAATGAATTTTTAACATAGTGCTTTTATTTTTAAACAAGTTTTTGAATATTTAACAAAAAAAGATAAAATGTTAACGAAAAATAATTATTTTTTTGCTAATAAAAATGAATCGATCTAATCAGTAATTTAAAAAAATATAATCTGTAACAGTTATAAATTAAATCAGTCAGCTTCGGTGATGTATTCAGTATCTTTCATTAATTAAATCAGTCATATTGAATTTCCTAAAATATTCTTTCGTAAAGAAAATGCACGCTACAAAAAATCCAGCAACAAAATAAACTGAACCACCTCAAGAGCACACTAGAAATAATCTCTCACGACATCGCTCATTAATATAATGCCATTCAATTACCTATTTCAACCTTTACAATTAGCAATCTGAATGCTACAAGAGGT
>JAUELO010000010.1:6693777-6704292 GCA_032357855.1 Amphibolips quercusostensackenii | reverse complement strand
TGACCTTTACTTGTTGTTGTGGGTCGTCATACGTCGTTGCTGTCATTGACCGTTACTAGATTTTTGTTGTTAACTGTAGCAATGTTTGTTATGGGCCGTTACTGTGGGTTGTTATTCACTGTTGCTGGGTTTTATTTTTTGTGGTTGACAATTGCTATGGATTCTTAATTGAACAATGCTATCGGTTGTTATTAACAATATTGACTGGTGCCACGGGTGGTTTTTGTAGAATGTAGACCGATTCTAGTTTGACGCTCCTAGGTTGTCGTTAAATAATGAATTTTTCTATGAATTGCTGTTGACTCTTTCTCGACAGTTATTACGGACTCTTGCGTAACCGTTGACATGGGTTGTTATTGACCATTACCAGGGGTAGGTGTTGTGGACTGTTGCTAGAAATTGTCGTTGACTTTCTAGAAATTGTTGTTGACTGTGTGTAGGGCAGGTCCCCAAAAGCTGCAATGTATTTCACTGTGACAAAGTTTCGGGCAGATAGTTCAAAAAGCCCTGTTGCTGAGGCGCTATATTCGACACGGACACGAACAAACTTTGTGTCGCCGATGTGCCCAGCTAGGCCACACGCAACCTCAATATTTAAAAAGATTCACGCATAGATTATCAATCACTAAAAATAGATAATAAATATATTTTTTGATGGTGTGAAGAGCAGAAGGTGCGTTTTTTAAACCCAAAATATATTTTTTGTAGATATTAAATATTAGCCTGAACAAATATTGTGGAAAATTTAAGAAAATTTTTTTTTTCAATAGCACAGACGTGTTATAAACCTTCATTCCTATCATAAATTTTAAAAAAGGGGCTGTCGGGTCTCACCCATCCATTAATTTTTATTATATCACGATTATTATTATTAAAAGATTCAATAATATTAATGCATAAATATATTTGCTAACGGTGTGGTAAAAAGTGTAATTTTCTTTTATTGATCGTGAAGAAGTGAAATTAATGGATTTACTGGAGAAATCGTCAGCCATTTTGTAAACTTTATGAGAGAGATATAGGGTTACTATAACATCAGTACTATTTTTGATAATTTGTTCTTAATTTTGACACAAGATTTATTAAATTAACATATATATTCAACAGAATTGATATTACGGGTTTTACAAAATGCATCTACTGTTCTTTAGGACAAAAAAATATTTATTAATTGTTTTTAGTGGTTTACCACCTTTGTGACAGTTTTTAAAAATAATTAGGTGTGCGGCCTGGCTGGAGACATGGATAACACAAGTTTGTTTGCGTAGGTGGAGAATATAGCGCCTTAACGACAGAGCTGTGAACTATCTGTCCGAAACTTTGTCACAGTTAAGTATACGTTGCAGCTTGGTGGCCCTGGTCTAGGGGTTGTTATTCAGGTTGATACAGGTCGCACAGTGTGAAGAAATGCACTTTTTTCGTTAAAAAAAAAGTCTAGAGCCTTCAGTTTTTGTCCGATTTCAATTTAAAAAAAGTTGAAGTTCATTAAATTCTGAAGAGCCTCTAGCTCACAAAATACGAAATATTTGCTTATTGATCCACTTAATTTTAATAAGCATATTTGACAATCAAAATGGTAAATAGTGCTATTATCGGTAAAAATATTATTTTTATTAACTATGTAGGGATGACATTAATCACAAAAACGTTTAAATCGTTAGCAATGGTTATTGTTAACACAAGTTACGCTCCCTTCCATTTTCCAGCTCCCCCTTCTCCTTGACAGATCCGTACGTGTAGACTCGACCATGTGATAAACGTACGGACTTTCCGGATGTTTAGACTCAGCCTAATTAAAAATAGTTTCACTTCCAAAAACATTTTTCCTAGACAAAAGTGCCAACATTTCTAATTTGTTTATGAAAATTGTAATTATTATATTTTACCAAATATTACCAAACCTGTATTATTTCTAGGAATATTTGCAGCAATTCAGACGATTAAGCGTAATCTAAATCTGAATGTATATTTTGCCACAAAAACGATTTATAACAATATTTATTTTTAACTTTGAAATTATTTTTATGAATGTCATTCCTACATTAATACAAAGCAGTTTTAGCAAAAATAATCTTTTTGGCGGTAATAACTCTGTTTGCCAGTTTGTTTATCAACTTGGTTTATGACAATTAAATGGATTAATAAGAAAATTATTTGTATTTTGTGAGTGCCAATCCATTGATTTAAGACCATATCAGCTAAGCGTATCAGGCGTAAAAAATTGTTTAGCAAAAACTAGTCACTCTTTTCATATTTTCATTGAAATTTTTGTAAATAAACAAATGAAGATGAAAATTCCTTTTTTGATTAAAAAATGTGCATTTCTTCCCACTGTTGCTGTTACGATGGGTTGTTATTTACAATTGCAAGAGTTTCTTTATTGTTGCTATAGGTTGTTCGTCACCATTTCTACATTTTTTTTTGTTTGTTATTGAAAATTGCAAGTTGATAGGAATAGTTGTTATTTTTTGGTCCAGAAGAAAAATCGAATGTCTTCAACAAAAGATAAAATGTAGAAATCACAGATTACGTAAATGATGCAGAAGAATGAAGGGAAGCTTGATAACAGCTTCCTCTTTATATGTTTGGGAGTTTGATTTTAAAGAGAATAAACAAATTGTATCATCAGCAATTTCAGGAAATCATTTTTTAATTTGATGAAAATATTTGCAGCGTCACACCTCCAGCGAGCTCCCACGTCTGGAGCAATGCTGCCACAAAATTGGATACAACAACCCGGTGCAGGGGCCATTCCAAGTAATCAAACCCTTCAAGCTTGTCAACAAAAGTTGCGACTGCAATCCCTTCAAATGGAGCGCGAGCGTCTTAAACAGCGTCAACAAGAGATTATGCGCCAGGTACGAAAATTTAAAACATCTAACATATTTTCCAGTGAATTCTATTTTTTGTAAACTGTAAAAATGAAAGAAATATTAAACCATCAGCATTCCTCTATCTCCTTAATTTTTAGTAATAATTTAATGTAAAAAATTTGTTTCCAGCAAGAATTGATGATCCGGCAAAGTACGACCGATGCTGCGATGGATCCATTTTTATCCGGTATTAGTGAACAACATGCACGTCAAGAAAGTGCAGATAGTGGTTTGGGACTTGGATCGGCGTATTCTCTGCCTCATACGCCCGAGGATTTTCTCGCTAATATTGACGATAATATGGATGGCACGAGCGGTCGGTAAAAATACAGGATTCGTAAAGATTTTAGCATGTAATTTTAAGAGTGTTGCATTGATATGGATGACTTTAGAATAAAAATATGAAGTAATTTCTTCTTGAATTAAAGATGATAAAGTTCCAATTTCAGGTTAAAGAAATATTATTGTTGGATTTTCATTATTGACTCCGAGAGTTTATTCATCTCTAAATCTGATTTTTTTGCAGATGGTGGAGCGCCGATGGAAACGCCTGATTTATCTACTTTAAGCGACAACATTGATTCAACGGATGACCTCGTGCCTTCACTTCAGGTATTCTATTTAAACTTTTATTTAAAATATACTAAAAACTGTTTAGATTACCTACTTCTCACAAAGTAGAATAAGCTACTGATGTTTTTGACACCATTGTTTCACTAATTCTGCAAACAGCTTTTACTGAAAATTGAATTAAAACAGTACTCTCTGCAACGTCAATTTATTTTCCCACTGAGGATTCAGTAAAAATGTTTTGTTTTTTTGGAAGTAGTTGATAGAGTAAATGTCTTAATTACTGCGGTACTCATATATATGCTTTATACTCAGAGTAAAGTATTCAGGAGATGAAAAACTATGAGTAATTGATAAATTTAAATAGATGGTTACATTATTGAATCGTTATTAACAATATTGTATATGAAATAACTTGGTTTTTCAAAATATAACCTATAAAACCGCAGTAATAAGGTTGACCTAATAAGTACATATCTCTGTTATTTTATTTGTGGATGTAGATTAAACATGAAGTCAAGTTTCTATTATCTCGACATTTTTTTTTATTAATAAAATTATGTCTAATAAGAAAAACCCGCTTGAATAATTTTTTTACTTTTGATATGTTCGCATATGTAAAAATATAATCCACAATTATTTTTTTTTGTTTGTTTTTGTTCATCCGCAGTAATACCTACAAAGACACGTTTAATCTTAATTTCCAATATGTTTTTATATTGCTTTATATTTTGGTCTTTATAACTGTTTTTTATGTACAAAATATGTCCTACTTTAGAGTGAAACGAAGTATAGGGTTATTTTATTATATATTACAAATAATAGTGAAATAAAGTGAGACTAACGCTTGATGCCGCAGTAATGGGACAGTTACCCTAATATCAAATTTCTCTTTATGACCCGTTCTTGGACGTCTTTTATGCTTCTCAGAAGAACTTTTGTTTTTCGAAAAAATAGCGATGCTGGTTCACGTAAACCTTTTTTGAGAAATTTTGGCTCAAAGGACGCCGTAATGGCTTTCCGTGTAAGCGGCTTAAACTTTGTAATTTTGTGAAACATACAAAATTATCAAGTTAATGAACTTGATATCACATGAAATTCTGCAGTTTTTATTGAGTTTTTATTGACTTATACAAATTTCATTTCTTAGCCTTAATTTCTAATCGTCCATTTTCAAATAGAAAAATTTTTTAAATACTGTTTTGAAGGATTGAGCATGTAAAAATAAAAGTGTTTGTTATTCAAAAATTTTGATAGTAAAACGTTTCAGGTCCATTAACTGTAAACATAATTTCATTTAAGTATTTTAAAAATTTAACTATAATATTTTAAATTGAATAATAATAAGTGACTGTGCAAAACCTTTAAGATTGAAAAATTCTAAATTTATTCAGAATTAAAGGACTTTCAAATTAAAACGTTAAAAATTGTAATCGCTTAAAATTGTTCTTTTTCAAATCGATAGCCTTAATAGTTTTAAACAATTGTGAATTTTGTATTGGGGATTTATAAATTATTTTCATTTCTTAAGTAATATTAAATACGTAGGTTCATAATTATACTATATTGACAAATTAAAAACGTTTCAAATTGATCAATTTCTGTTTCTGATCATTTATATGATCCAAATATTTAATAAGAATGCTTGCTTTTTAAATTTTAAGTACCTGTCGCTTATTGACGATTTTCTTAAATTCTTATCCTATAAAGTATGTATAATCAATTTATAAAATTTTCAAGTTTAAAATTTGCAATTTCAAATAAATAATTTCAAGGTGCACAGTCTTTCCCTTTTTTCTGCGTTTCCCCTTCCCTTTTTTTGAGAAATTCCCCTTTTTCCCCTATTCTCGAAAATCATCCCCTTTTTCCCCTTTTTTCATTGTAAATTAACTTTAGCTAATACAAATAAAAATTTTCATCTACGGGGAGGACCAAAAATGTTAAATGTATTAAATGTATCAAAAGGCTTCACAAAAGTTTCAAAGATTCCATAAAAAATCCATAAAGACTTCAAAAGAATACAAGAATTTCAAAGATTTCAACAAGGGTACAGTAAACTAGATTTCAAAACATTTCAAATATTTGAGACGATTTTAAATTTTTTTAGAGGATTTCATAAGATAGCACAAAGATTTTAAATATCCCAGTGATTTCAAACGAATCTAAAAGATTTGAGAAAGACTTCACAAATACTTTTGATATTATAATGATTTCAAACGAATACAAAAGATTTCACAAATATTTCAGAAAATTCATAAAGATTTCAAAACATTAAAAATATTTTTTATGATTTCAAAAAGTTTCAACAAATTTGAGAAGATTTTAAAAGATTTTGAGGATCTCAAACGAACAGAAAAGATTTCACGAAACAAAGACTAAAAAAGGATTTCAAAAATATTTCAAAGATTTTATAAAGATTTCAAAGGATTTCAAAAAATTGCACAAAGATTTCAAAGCTTTTAAGGATGTAAAAAATTTCAACAAGAGTTTAGTACAACAGATTTCAAAGATTTCAAAACATTTTAAATATTTTAAATGATCTAAAAATTTTTTTAGAAGATTTCAAAAGATTTCAAATATTCCAGTGATTTCAAACGAATACAAAAGGCTTCAGAAAGATTTCACAAATATTTCAAATAACTCATAAGGATTTCAAAACATTTCAAGAATTACAAAGATTTCAAAACATTTAAATGATTTTAACGATTTCAAAAGGTTTCAACCAAATTTAGATGTCAAAAGATTTTAATGATTTCAAACTAATAAAAAACATTTCTTTAACAAAGATTAAAGAAAGATTTCACAAATATTAAAAATATTTCATAAAGATTCACAAAATAAAATTCATATATTTGGGTTGAAAATTCAACTATTTGACTGAAAACTTAATTATTATTTTGAAAATTGAACTATTTGGTTGAAAATTTAATTATTTTGTTCAAAAATCATTCTTTTTGGCTAAAAATAAAAATTTTTGTTAAAAATTCAACTGTTTTGCAGGAAATTCGTCTTTTTGTGTTGAAAAATCTTATTTCTTTGAAAATTCCTCTACTTTGATAATAAATTCAACAATTTTGTATGAAAATTAGTTTTTGTGTTTCAAATTCATATCTTTGGATTGTTCGACTGTTTTTCTATAAAATTTGCCTTAGCTTGATAATTCAGTAATTTGATTGAAATTTTCTTTCCCTGATGAAAAGTGTTTCTTAGTTTAAAATTCGTCTACTTAGGTAGACAATTATAATATTTAGTGAAAATAATTGAAAATTCATATTTTCGGGTGGGAAATCGTACTGTTTTCTAGAAAATTTGCCTTTTAGCTTGAAAATTTAGTAATTTGGTTGAAATTTGTTTTCTTTTTATACTAAAAAATCTTTCTTAGTTGAGTAACATTTAAGAAGATTTCAAATTATTTCAAACGAACACAAAAAAAGATTTCGCAAACAAAGATTAAAGGAATATTTCACAAATATGTCAAAGATCTCATTAAGATTTAAAAAGATTTGAAAAAAATAAACAAGGATTTCAAAGATTTTAAAAATTTTACAAAAGTTTTTAAAAATTCCAACAGATTTCACAAAGGCGACTCATGTTTGCAACAAATGAAGAATTTGTTTATTTATGATTCCGCTTTTTTAGAAATTGTTGGCCAATAAAAAATGAAATGGCTCATTTTTTACATGTATACCAAACGGTTATTTCATTGTTTGATTTAAAAAAGGAGACCTCGGAAAAACTTGATTGCTTCACCTGGAAAACCTGGAAAAAACATTGAATTTTGTTGTGAAGAATCGCATGTAAAAATTAATGTTTAATCTCTCCCCTTTTTCCTCTTTTTTGTGAAAAAATCACCCTATTTCCCCTTTTTTGAACTGATTTTACGCTGTGCACCCTGTAATTTTAAAACAGCCTTATTTTTAAGTCTTGAACTAAAAATTTCTTAGATTTCAAAACTATATTTAGCAAAAGTTAGTTTTTATCTTTGTTTATTTTTAATTGTTAAATCTAAAATTTGACGGGATTTAATTTAAAGTTGTTCAATTTTTCAGGATTAAACTTTACAATTTCAAATGATTGAAGAATATTGTTGGCTTCTGATTTGATTTATTACCATTTTGAGTGTTTCATTTTGAGATAATGCCTCATTTTGAAGTCCTTAGAATTAAAGCTATTCATATCAGAAATTCTAATGTGAATAGCTTTCGTTTTATATACCCATGTAGTATTGTCTATTGAAAGTTTGAACTTAAAAGTGGTTAAATTAAAAATGCTTAGAGTTTTTATTTTAAATGTTTCGAATTAAGGAAAGTTTGACTTTCACTGCTTTAATTTGCAGTTTAGTTTTGATTATATACTTCAAATTAAAAAACTGGAAGTTTTTTATTTTAATGAATTGAAAGTTTTTCTTAAATTTTATCTGTTACCTTGTAAAATTATTCGCGAGATCCCATTTTATGTTCAATAAATATTGAAGTCTTCGACAGTATTTAGAATAAACAATTTTTGTTACAGCTTGGCGAGGAATTCACCAATGACATTCTGGATGACGTGCAGTCGCTAATAAATCCAAACACTAGTAAACCAGAAAATGTCCTGACGTGGCTGTAGTATTTGGTGGTAAAATCACATTTGAAGCCTTATCGCCAATATCAAAAAAGAAAATTTACTGAGGGATTTTAGACTTTATCGAAAAGCCATCGCTTCCATTGGGACATAAGTGCACCATAGTTCCGGGTTAAAAAGCCCATTCCACACACGAAAACTCATTTCTGCGTGTATGTGTGTACGCGTTTTTAAATCAAACCAAGTGTAGATAGCACTGTATTCTTTCAATTATAGCGAGAAACAACCGTGAAATCGAGAAAGAACGACGACAATAATTTTCGTATCTGACGAATGAATTAGTAAAACCTACCCGAGCCTTTTTTCATGTCGGGTTGCAAAACATGATGACCTTATTGTCAAATCCAGTATTCTGGTATCATGACATATCAGATTCAGATTGTCAGAGTTCAGAATTTGCCTTCATCGGAAACCATTTTCGGTGTGTTCATTAAACTAATGCTGAACTCCGTCTGAAAGGCTCTTATTTTTTAACTGCACTTTCAACGAGGCTCCGCTATAAAAGCTGCCCTCTGACTCTAATTTAAGAGACTCGTGCAATTTTCACTACTAATGTTTAGTCGACACACTGGATTGGTGCCATGCCTTCGAATTTAGATTTAGCATTCTTTAAGATAGATTCTTTTTTACAAGGCAACGTCGCAAATGAGACTCAAGCATTTCTTTTAAATAAGACAATTTTCAATTCCTCTTTGGGGGTAAGATTTCTTTTTAGTTGAATTTTACTGGAAAGTTCTTTTAAATTGAGAATACATACAGCAACAAAAGCTCTTATGAGACTTCAATGCCTTTGACTAAGTGCCTTACATTTTTTGATAGAAAGGAAAAGAATTTCCACCCTCCTGGGAAGATTTTTAAAGTAAAATTATAGACTCTATTTTAATACAGAGACGTTCATGCTCAGAATATATTTATCGAACGATGTGTATTTAAAACCCAAGTGCCTTGACTTTACAATCGCAATCGTAACAGCCGTCCATATTTTTTATCGCGTCAGCGATCGTTGAAAAGTGCGCGGCATACTTTAGACCTTTTCAATATTCGAGTATTGAAGTGTGAACGCAAAATAAATATTATATATATATATATATAAATATATACATATTTATGTATATATTATATATATATAATTATATATAAATAATATTATATATTTTTTTTATATATAAAGTCTATACTTGTTATTAGAAATTGCGGTTATCGGATGAACTCGTTAGATTGTAAAATTTCCTTAAGTTTTGTACTACACAGTTACATAATTAAGCGCTAAGAGGAGAGTATATGATATTTATAGAAATACTTTATTACGTATAGCCTTAAGACTCCATTTTTCGCTAGATGGAAGAGGCCGTTTCAATGAACTTTCTCTTAACCTTCCTTCTTTTTTTTAAGATGTAAGTTAACTATCGACGTCTTCGGTAAATTTGATATCATACCTACATCTGCAATAAATCGTACTCGGCAATTCAGCCTTATCAAGGTTTTGTTTATGAAAACGAAGTCTTACGGAACCGAGCGTAAAATCATGAAATTAACTTTACTGTTGTCAGTTCTTACGTCTTTTTTCAAAACAGGAAAAGTCGCAGAGAGCGAGATAGTAAAGACTCACGTTTTTCTCGTATGCACACTAAGTTTAATTCCCTTGTGTTAAAACATTAGTTGTGTGAGTACCGAGTAGCCTGAATGGTTAATGCAAGTTAAACAAGTAATGCATACCCAATATTCTTTAGAATTTGTTTATGAGAAAATTATTTTTTTTGATGATTCATCGATCATAGAGAGTAAGGAAATATGATATTTTGCATTTACCTTTTACTTTTGTCTTTTTTTAGTAGGAAACGCTATTTCGTAAAACATTTAGTTTTTGTTTTCTTTATATATTTTTTCACTTTATTTACAGAACGAACATTTATTTTCTTTCTGTTTATTTACAATTCTATGGTCGATGTTTTCTCAGATCTCTTAACGTCAAATGAAGATTCGAAGGAAAGAAAGGGTTACCAACAATTTTTAAGAATTTTAAAGGATTCTGTTACGTACAGTTTTAATTAGGATCTTAGTTAAATTACTATACCTAGTATATTTTTGTCGAGGAGAGTAAAATAACTCTCGACTGAAAATTGAATTTAGTTTATGCCTGAAATGCCAATTTGATCGATGTGGGAAAAGAAAATTGGACCGGTCATTGGGAAATTGTATATAATATCTTGGACAAAATTATGACAAATTTTGTTACACACATTTTTGAAAACCCACTTTAGGTGATACTTTTATAAAATTGACACTTAGGACAATTGTACATTTTTCAGCAATTTTTTATCGACTGAAACGATTTTAGGGTAATAAGAACTTAATTTTCGGTCAAACGAGATAGATGATTCGTTTCTCGGAAGATGTGAAGACGTTATCGGTATATATAATTGGAATCCTCTGAGAGGTATTGTGCATA
>JAUELO010000010.1:6575159-6587325 GCA_032357855.1 Amphibolips quercusostensackenii | reverse complement strand
CTTCATTTCAAATATACTTCATTCTTGCGCGCTCACTGGTACAATATGGCCGGCACTGGTAGAATTGCTTCCTATTGATTAACTTTTTTTTAGTTGCGCGTGGCTAGACCGTGTATTCTTAGATCATGCACTGTACAGCACATGATCTATGACCAGTATCCCACAAAGAGTCAGTTCTCTTCGTTCCCGTTTGACGTTGTTGCTACACTTTTCCACTCTCACTTTTTATCAGTTATCGTTTGTTTTTTTGAAAAATCAGACTAACCCAATGTTCTGCTACCGCGATTCCTTCCGGGAACCAGGAAATTTTCGTATGTTAGTAATCATGTTTGAGTGCTCCACAGATTTCGCAATTTTTCTAACACCGTTCCAACAGTCTTAATTTTCAATAAATTATAAAGAAATTTTCTTGTATTCCATGATTTTAAAATCTTTTTGACGTTATGACTTTTATAAAAGGCCAAATAAAAAGGATTATTCGTCTCTCATTGGATGCAAGGACAAAAACAACAAAAGGATAAGTTTTTCTTCATAGATTGAAATTTAAAGTTTCGTTTATTTTCATCATGAATTTCACCGAGATTGACATTGGTTCATGGAGATGTAGGTAAAGAGAGAGGGAATTAATACAATTAAATGAAAGAGATTTTCCAAAATATAATAAAGTAATTGATAGTTTTTTTAAAATTCTCATTAGAAAGAGCAATATTTTGAAATTTTTGGGTTTTAAACAAATAAAAGTACGTATAAAATTTCTCAAAAATATTCAAGATCAAAACTTATACCAAAAATTCTAAATATCATCGTAATAAGTAATTTTAAATTAATACCTACACTTTTAACTAATATTAGCATACGATAGAAATATTTTCTGGTAGTTTCCTATTGAAAATTTCTCTGATAAGGAAGCCTAAAAGGCTTCGAGACATGTTGGACTTTGATAGTATAAAAAAGACGAATAAAGAAAACAGAGTGAGGTGGTTTGGTTATCTCTTCTTTTTCTCCCCTTTTTTTTTTTTGTTATAAAACTGTCTCATATAAGCAATTACGTTGTTGCTCAGAAACACACTTCTCTCATTTCAACTCCTTTTGTGCAATTATGTTACACAAATTGACCTTATATTAACATATATTTTTTTGAAAAAACTGATTGTTTGAAACGTACTGCTTTTTAACATTTTTTTGCAATTTTGTTATACAATTTAACTTTTTAAATTTAATTTCTTCAAAATTTCGTTCCAAAATTCAATTAACAGAGACATTTAGCCTTGGTTAACCCTAAACAACTTTTATTAATATTGTTAAACTTAACAAATTTTTATTGATTTTGTTTTAATAAGTATATAATTTAAGGAAGCTATATAGAATTTCATATAATTTCCTATGTCCTTATGTATAGGTACCTAACACAGGATTGACAGGGGTTGAGAAATACAGGTGAAAGGGGTAGAAAAGAACGCATTAAGGAACGTTTTACTCTAAGTAATTATATATTGTCAAGATTGTATCTCTCTTTTTGCAGAGTGTTATTCACGTCGATGAACAGTATTTGTCAGGCGATTTAATCTCTTGACGATAAGCGTTCAGAGAGAAATTACGAAAACCTCATATAATGGCGATAGCAAGAATTAAGAGTTTCCTGGATAACAGTATCAAAAGCGTATCCGCGCCTTTAGAGCGCACGGCAACCCTGGAACCGGAAATCGGCATAAGAATAGACCATTCGCCAAATGACAAAACATTACATGTGACAGTTCTCGGCGCTAGGCATTTACCACAGAATTTTGGTTTCACAAGAGTCAACAGTTACGTAGTAAAGGTACGTGTCAAATATTGAGGTCGTTAGATAACAAATGTAAATTTCATGTCTGCGTATAAGAAGTAAGGAACTGAATATTAAAGCACATATTTTTGATCTATCAAATATTGCAGTAGGATACCATCTTCCTTTGATGGCTTTATTAACACGATGAAGTTTCACATATTTTCTGTAACTTATTATACAATATATGTATACTTTTATAAATGTCTTGCTTTAAAAGCAAGGCTCCAAATAATATGTCCAATTAAAGTTTCACTAACTTAAATTTCTTTTTAACGGCATGTGAGACTTAAAAAATTATAGATTTTAGCAGTGTTAGATTCCCCGTGTTTTTCCCACAATAATAAACATTTCGTCTTAAAAATTTGGGGAATGATAAAGAATATGATAACGGAGGTTCCCAAACTCTTCTTTTGTGGGATAATTAAAAAGAATATATTTTTGCTAAATTTTACGACTAAATTGGTACGACAGAGACCTGCATTATCGGAATGACAAGAGACGTCAAAAACGATCCTAAACTCCGAATAGTGCACGTACATAAAATTTTTGTTTAGCAGAATAAAATATTATTTTTATTATACCTCAAAAAAAGAGTTTGGGGACGTCCGTTATACTATTTTAAAGCATCTCCGAATTAAGTTAAAATTTTAATTTTTGTGGACAAACAGTGGGTGCCATACTTTTTATTTTTGAAACGTGCATTTAATATGAAGTTCTTTTACAATATTAGTGTGAATAAATGTTGAAAATTACTCAATTACAGTTAAAATGTCTCACATTAAATAAAAATTGCATTTCAACAGGTGAAAATGATACCCGGAAAAGAGAAGTTTGAAACGACAACAAAGAATGAATCCTGGCCTCAGTGGAATGAAGATTTCGTATTTCATCTTCGAAAAGAAACGAAGTCTAAGTTCGGCAAGTCCAAGGTTGTGGAAGAAGAGCTCGGTGGATCTAAATTCATCGTAGCCACCTTGTATGCAATCTTAGAGGAAAAACCATTGATTGCAACTGAAAAGAAGGAAAATGAGAAGGAAAAAAAGGATAAAAGCGAATCATCAAAGAAGGATGGAAAAAGAAAGGAAGTAGGCAGTGGCGCTTCTGGTTCCCAGGAGTCGCAAAAAAATAAGCTCTTACAATTAAGTCAATTCTTTGGTAAACCATCGGATAAGGTTGCTGATCAAAGTTTTCCCGAAAGGAAACTTTTTGATAAAAGACGAACCCTTGGAGCTACAACCATTCCTCTAGATTCGAGGAACTTCACGACAAAACCGCCCAAAGCTAAGCATCAAAGTGATATTTCTACAGGTGATATATGGAGAATGCTCAAACCGATTTCTAGTGGAATTGCCGGTGCAGAAGAAAGAGTGAGGAAAAATTTAATAAATTTATTTACAACTTTCTGCTTTTTTGTAGTCCATCTATTCATAGCTTCTTGTATTAAAAAATCATATTTTAATTTTATTCTCGGTATTTACTAATAGATAGAGATAAATAGAGGGATAGATAGGTGTATAAACGAGGGTGAGAAGGTTATTGGCAGAGTAGGCTCCATTGCCAAAAGTAAAAATATGTAAAATAAAGCTAAAATGGCGATATATAATTCTATACTTGCACCCATTGTGTTGTTTGGTAGCAAGACCTGGACATACCAAGAAAAGGATAAGAGTAAAGTTAACACGGTTGGCATACAATACCTACGAAATATGTGCGGTAAAACGCTAATAGACCAAGACAGTAGTGAGAGAGTCTCAAAGAATGTGGTGTAGAGGAGACACTGCTTGACAAGCATGAAAGAGGTTTTTTGAGATGGCTTGGGCATGCTAAGAGAATGAAAGATGAATGACTGACGAAACAAGTATATCGATGTTGAGTAAATGGTAGCTTACCCAGGGTCAGACCGAGGAAAGAATGGTTGGAATGAGTGCATGAGACCCGAATTCGAAAATATATAAAAAGCCATAGAAACACAAGAGCTTGGATGAGGAAGTGCATGGACGTAAAGAGAGATAAAGAGGTATTCCAGGGCAGAAAACTGTGGTGACAAATAGTTTATAAGAAATGCATTATGAAAAGTGTCAGTGAAATGAATGTCACCTGAAACGAAAGACCTTAGATACTAATGGGCCGAAGTGGAGAGCTTTACATAATGACTTTGTGAAGCTCTTCACCTGTGGTGCTTGCTAGAGAGATTGATCAGCAACCTGGATCAGCGCGATGTTTCAGAAAGAATGTGTTATTTAAATAAAAAACACCGGATTTCTAGATTAATCCAAAAATCTATCTCCCCACTATTATACCGCCACGTACATTTCCCTTCCTTAGTTTTCACATATGAACTTCCTAATCCCCGGCTAGAACCTACATCTTAGGAACATAAACTGACAGCAATATTGTGTTTAAAAAAATCTAGGCAGATGCAAGTCTCTAGATTTTACCAAATAGAGAATCGCTTTCAGTTGACTTTCGTTCAATTCACATAGTAGACTCTTTTTAGACCACCTTAATATTTATTATACATTGCATTTTAAAAAGTGAGGAAAAAATGGAATTTGTTGTTTGAAAAGTTCAATAAGTCGTATTTCGCAACCGATTAAAGCTGTTAAAACGGTTTCCAAAAAAATGGCGAAATCTGTGGAGCACTCAAATTTTTCCGCTAAGATTCGATAAGTTGGGATTAAGGTTTTAAATAGGCACTTTGAACATGTTCTGGACCGTAGAAGGGGTTTTGCAGTGCAGTACATTGGGTAAGACTTTAAATTTCGAAATAAATAAGATAACTGCTAAAAAGTGAGAGTAGAAAAGTGTAGCAATGACGTGAAATGGAAAATCACAAATTGCATTTTTTATTCAAATTTAAAATTCTCTCCAAGATAGGTCTCGGCAGCATGCAGATGCGGATGTTACCGACAGTGCATTTTTGCAGTACGGTCGAGCTATCGAGCGCTCAGCTGCAATTCCAAAGTCAGATGGCTTCCTTCCCACTTCACGTCATTGATACACTTTTCCGCTCTCATTTTTGAGCAGTTATCTTTTTTCTTTCGAAAAACTAGAAACTCAGACAATGTCCTGCCACCGCGAAATGCCCCCATTTTATCGAATCTTAGTGGCAAAATTTTAGTGCTCTACAGATTTCACCATTTTTTTGACACTGTTTCAACAGCGTTAAAGTTTTTTTTTGTCATAAATTAAAACATTAAATTTCTAAAAGATCTATCAAAGATGATAACAAAAAAATCATAAAGGATCCCGCACGTTCCTGATGGAAATTGGGGTTCGGTTAAACTGGTCCAGTTTGATATATTTTGTAATACTGCAGCAATCAATTGTGCTAAAATATTATTCTTGAGATAAAAAGAAATGAATATGCAGAAAAAACGATTTCAACTTTCAAAAATGTCAAATGATTTGGTTTATAGCAATGAAAGTTATTGCTGTTTAGTATTTGGCCATAGTTAATTATGCATTCTACATAATTTAAAAAAGAAATCAGTATAAATAATGTTATCTTATACCGAAAATGAGTAATTACGAGTTTTATACATTAATTCATTTCTAACAATCAAAGAAATGAAGGAATTTTATCTGATACAATGAAAATTTCCATTGAACGAGAGTAAAGTTACGTGGGGTTTGACTCCAACACAGCGCTAAAGGGGTCTTTTTTATGGTTATTTCAGTTGTCTTAAATCTGTTGTCCAATGGAAAACCCTAGTGATGTATTGCATTTTGCAACTTAAATAACAAAATTATTAAATTTTTTCAAAAGTTAGCTTCGGCATTATAGAGCGGAGTGAAAATGATGAAATTAATCGAATCATATAGGTAAAAAAAAGTTGTGGTGCATCCGAAAGAAAATTTAAATCAATTAAAGTCTTTTGTTCGGTCTTTAAATTTGAAAATGTTTTTCTTATCTGCTAAAATATTATGGCGAATTTTTTATGAAGAACCTTTTTTATTCTGAACTATGTATAGAAAATTAGAAAGAAAGAAACGTGTGCACAATTTACAATAGTTTGGAACTCTGCAGAAATAGGTTTTCTTTCATTTAGTTAATTGCTCTTTAAAATGTCTTCAGTTATAATCGAAGAAACGTGTTATTATCTAATTGTCACAAAAAAAGTTTCATCTTTTTTAATGTGTTTAAAAAACGTGAATTTTGCTTTTTAAAACGATTTTCACAGAATGTTCGCTTTTCGACATGTAACAAGTGGCAAATTCCGAAACCGTGCTAAAAAGTACTTAGAAAAAGGCTGTATATAACTGCTGTGCTTGCGCATTTCGAGCAAGTACTCTCCTATTCTATTGTACAGCAACATAATCTCACTACTTATCTTACGATTTGACACTTAACAGACTGATTGTGAGTATATAGCTGGTCCAACCTGAAGCGATAAGTTTCACAAATTGAGTGGTTGGGTGTAATAACGCTGTACTTGCGTTTTTAAAAGTCACTTATTTTTCGTTTGCTTCGTACATAACTTCATGAAAAACAAAGAACACGTGACCTTTAAAAAAATTAAACTGTCGGATCGAATAAGGGCACATATAATTATTTCGACGGGAGTGGAAAGACCCCTGAAGGCTTTTTAAAACATTTTAGAATTTTAATTTTTTAGGCCATGTCAGCGTAACCTCAAAATTATTTTTCGCATTTTTTTAAAACCCATCTTACGTTTACAAGAAACGCGATATCGAGTTGAAAATTTGGGAAATTAAATAAAAAGCACTAAGGGACTTAGTGAGAGGGCGTGCTTGTGTGCAGTTGTGCGGGAGAAACACGGATCAATAAAGTGTAAAAAAAAGCGTGGTTTTGGAAAGTGAGTGAGTGTAGAGTGAGAGATAAGGTAAGCGTAGGGTGCTAGGCCTTTGCTTGCGTAAGGGCTTGCAGAATTTCGAGTTGCAGAAGAATTTTGAGAAGAATTTGTATCGAGCCGAGAAAAGTTAGGTTAGATTGACGATAGACATATGGTATTGCACGGGGACTCGAATTAGGGGAGGGGAAATGGCTGTGGTAAACAACTGCCAATTGACGAAGCGCTAAAGAAAAAGGTCATTTTTGACGATAAAGTTATACTCAGAAGAAATGAGGATAATGAAAATCGAAATTTAAAAAAGTAACGGAGGATAGAGATTTACTTAGGAAACAAGTAAACATACTTATAGTGCAGAATAGCACGTTCGAGATAAAGGTAAAAGCGTTAGAGGAAAAAGTGGGTAACTTGGTAATTTTGATGGAAGAGAGGTGGGAAAAAGCGAAAAGCAAATCGGGAGAGTCTGGGAAAAGTTTCAGCGGAAAGCAGTCGATAGAGGGAGATAGAAGTAGAGACGGTTCAACGTGGAGTCTCAATAGCGTGGGAAGCGCAAACAGTAGCTTTTCCGAGAGAGAAGTCGGGTTAGTGAGGAAGCTTTTGGGAAACAAGGAAAAAGAGGATAGGAAATTGAATATCGTAATTAAGGGGCGTAATTTTAACGTAGAAAATTTAAAAATAGGGGTAGAAGGTTTTCTTGAGAAAAAACTGGAGATGAAAGTAGAGTTAGAGGGTGTGGAAAAGTGGCCCGATCATCGGAGCCAGAATGAAAAGCTTGGGAGACAAAACGAAGGTCATGAAAAGGAAGTGTAAATTAGGGGGAGCAAAGTATTCATAGGAAATGATCTCACTTGGGAGGAAAGGAAAACTCAGGGTAAAATCGTAAAATGGGCGAAAGAAATGAAAGAAAAAGGGGTGGGGGTGAAAATGGCTCAAGGCAAAGTGAGAATCAACAACGACTGGAAAAGCTGGGATACAATCGAGCGGGAAATGAATGAAAAAGGGAAATGAGTGAAAATCAGGGCAAGGGAGCGGAAGGGGAGAAAGAAAAGGATTTTTAGTTGCCCGGAAGCGAGGATCAGAAATAGAAAAGAAATGGAAAGGGGATAGAGATGGTCAAAGGAACAGTCATTTAGGTAAGAAGAATAGGAAACAGAAATCAGGGAAAGGTGAAGGTATCAAGTACAGTTGAAAAGACAGAAAATAAGACATGCAAGAGAGGAGGGAATTGTATTTTCTGGAATGTAGCAGGTTTAATAAGTAAAGATAAGAAGTTTTGGGATTTTATTTTGCAATTTGACTTTGTTAGTTTATCGGAAATGTGGGTAGAAGAAAAAAGTTTGATTGGAATTGAAAAGAGCTTATCGAGCCCTCATATATGGGATAAGATTTTTGCAACGAGAGATAAAAAAAGAAAGAGAGCGAAGGGAGGTATAGTTTTAGGGATCAGACAAGGCTGGTGTGAAGATTTCAGTTTGTGCGCCTGTATTTGCAGCGTGGGTCTGGTTCAATCTAGGTTAAGACTCTATAATGAAAATGTTGTGATATGGTCAGTATATAATTCAAGTAGACTGGAGGCACGAAACGAATTCTTATTCTCGAGTGTTGAACAAGTAATTGTAAGTAAGTAATTGTAAGTAATAAAAATAGATAGAGAAAGGATGGACTATTTTGAGTGGGGTTGGCTTTGGAGATGAGAAAGGTAATTTTATTTATGTAGGCCCTAGAGGCAGTTCGGTTATCGATTATGTCTTAGTTAATGATAATGCGTTAGATAAGGTAAGCGATTTTAAGATAGGAGAAAGGGTGGATTCCGATCACATGCCACTGTGCTTGCGCATCGTTGAAGAAAAAGTCACCAAGGAGAAGCAGCAGAACAAAGGGGAAGGCTTTGATGCGCACGAACATACCGGAGGTAAATACTGGCATCCAAGAGGTATCAGTAGAAAAGAAGTGGCAGCGCCTAAAGCATCTTGTGCTGGGAGCCATGATCCCAAAGAAGGTGAAGGTGAAAAGAAGAGGTATTGGTTTCAAGCCCTGGTGGAATCGAGAATGCTCCAGATTAAAAAAGAAGGCGAAGATGGTACTCAAGCTCTGGAAGAAGAAGAGGCGTCAAGAGAGGATGTGATATAAGCCAGAGGAGAGATGAGAGCCGTATTCAAGAACGGCGAGGAAGCGAAGAGAGAGGAAGAAGAAAAAGAGCTGAGAAGTCTGAAGAACGAGAATGATGTGTGGAGATTTTTAAACAAACGAAGAAAGAAGATAATCTAGACTGACAATGATATCAATTCGGGGACCTGGAAAAAACACTTTATGGATCTGCTGAACGTCTCGAGAATCGATAAGGAATCAACGACGACCAAGTCCATAGAAAAAGGAGCCCCATCTGCTGAAGCAAAGGACCTATGGAATCTGAAAAATATTGATATAGAAGACATCGTAACTGCGGTCCGCGGGTTCAAGGTCAAGGATGCGGCGGGAATTGATGGAATACCAAATGAAGCCTGGAAATTCGGTGGCAGCGACATTTGGAGATGACTGGTGGACCTTATTACGACAATATGGAACCAGGGCGAGATATCAGAGAATTGGAGGACGAGTATCGTTTTTCCCCTGTACAAAAAGGGGGACAAGAATGCGGTCAGTAACTGCAGAGGTATATCACTCTTGTCATCAGGGTACAAAATCTACACCGAATGCTTGAGAAGAAAATTGGAGGAGATGATAGAAAGTAGAGGATTCCTGCCAGAATCTCAGGCTGGTTTCAGAAGGAGAAGATCCACGATGCAGAACGTTTTTATATTGAGCCATCTGGCACAGTTGACGGTGCCAAAGAAGGATGAGAGATTATTAAATGCGTTCGTGGACCTCAAGGCTGCCTTTGACACCGTCAACAGAGAAAAAGCTTTGGCTGGTACTGGAGGAGGCCGGGATCGACTTGCACCTCATTTGGAAGCTGAAGGAGATATACGAGAGAACGACGGTGAAGGTGAGGATCAATGAACGGCTGACAGAGGAGTTCCAGAAAAACATAGGCGTGAGACAGGACTGTGGGATGAGTCCACTCCTCTTCAACATGTATATAGCAGACTTAAGTAACAGATTTTGTAACAAAGATATAGGCGGCGTTAAAATCAAAAGTTGGAGATTGTGGTCATTAGAGTACGCAGATGACATTGTACTTTTAGCGAGGAACAAAGAAGCGCTATATGTTGTTCGGGGTTTTACGGTCCTTTTTCAGGGAAAGAGAACTAACTCTAGTATGGAAAAAACGAAAGTATTGATATTTAACAAAAAAGGTAATCAGAAGAAATTAAATTGGAGATGGGGAAAGGGAATAATCGAAGGGGTAGAGTCTTTTAAATACTTAGGATATACGTTTAATAGAAAAGGTGATGATAAAGAGCACAGCAAAGAATTGAGATCCAAAGGTATAATAGCAATGAGGAAAACGAGAAAACGAGAAAAGAGCTAGTTAAAGTTTTTATGGACTACGTTCGATAGACATTGGGATTAGATTTTAGTACACTAAGATATTTGATCCAATGGGAAACAGGTTTAAATTATAGGATTGACGTTCATTGGGAACTGAGAGCTTTAAGATTTAAAAAAAGAATTAGGGACAATGAAGCAAGTGTATCGGTGAAAGCGTGTTGGGAAGAAGAAAAAGAGAGGGGTTGGACAGATTTGTACAGTAAAGAAAGACAGAAATTTCTTAATAGGAATGGGATAGTGGTTACAGAAGAAGAGGAATGGTGGGAAAGAGAACTAGGTCTGGTAGAAAGAATTAGAACAACGCAAACAGATGTGCAAAAACAATAAAATGGTAATAGAATAAGGGAAGCAAAGTATAATAAGAGATACAAAGATATTAAATGTGACTTTGGACCTCCAAGATACTTGTATGATGTAAAAAAGGGAGAAGCGCTAAAGTTTCTGGCTAGAATGAGATGCGTTAATTTTGAAAATGAGAATAAATATTGGTTAAGCGAAGAAAAGGGTAGATGTGTTTTTTATAAAGTAGGGTGGGACAATTTGTCCCACTATATAGAGGAATGCGAAGCAGCCAAAGAATGGTTTAAAGATCTGCTAGGTAATAGTACTAAGGATAAAATCAGGAAACTAGCTCAGGAAAACTTCGAGAGAAAAAATTTAACAATCTGTAGGAAAATTTGTTAAGAGAAAATTCTGGTTCTTAACAACAGCGTTGAAAAGAACAAACAAGTGTTAACATCGTTAGAAAATAAGTTTCTGAAAGACTGTTCAAATGTAAATAAAACTGTGGATGCAACAAGTAGCGGTATCAATAGTGTGATTTTTCCTATTATTTGTAAGATTTTGAGAAAGAAGACTATTTATATTTATATGTGTATATAAATCTTTTATATATTTATACGTTTATATAAACCTTTTAGATATTTATACGTTCATATTGTGTATACAGAAACCAGGGATAGATTAGGTATGAGAAGGTACGAAAGTATGATTGAGTAATTAAACGTCTTGAGAACCAAGTCCGCTTCCGGGCCAGTAGGCTGAAGTTTAATAAATACTAACTAAAAAAGAGCTAAAAAATACTATATATCAAATTGGGCTAATTCAACTAAAATCCAATTTTCATAAAACATGTGTGGGGTCCCTTCTTGATATCTATTGAAATTTCAAAATCGTTTAAAATTCCTTCAATACACGGAGAAAAATGAATGTTTAAACGTAACATATAGATGTTCAGGGTTAACATATTTTATGTTTAACTACAGGACAGCCATCTAGATGTTCAAAATTAGTATCTGTAGACATTAGAAAGTGAGATGTTACTCTTTAACACCCTGAATGTTCAAATTAAATATCCGAAGTATGTAACGAAAATATATGATTATGTCAAATAATGTCTGTATAAATATTCAATGAGTTTACTTATTTCTGATTATTTGAGGAATTAATTGATAACTGATTTGAAAATTTAAAATTAAACTTGAATGTTCGTACATAAACAAAGAATAGATAAAGTGTATGAAATACCGATCAGATGATATACATTCAGTTAAGATGTAGTTATGTTTAATTTTTAATTTAAAATCTTCAGAATGAAAAATCAAAACGGGTTAAGTAAGCTGAAAACGAATGATCTGTAATCATCATATAAAATTCTATCTATTTTCGGTTACTTGAACTCAAATTTTACTTTAAATTCACAAGCATGTTGTCAAATCTGTTTGAGTCAATATAAACTCAAATTTAGGAACTTTGTTCCGTCGTGTAGACAGACCAAAGTCCTTATCTCAAAAAGATAGATGTTCGGCATGAATATCTGCGTGTTAGGCGGTTGCCCTTTGAACATCTACATTTAAACATTCATTTTTCCCCGCGTACATTTGAAATCCCATGAAACCTTTGATCCCTGAATATCTTTAAAATCCAGTAAAAAAACCTTTTTTTCACGATTTTTTTTATATTGGAATCTCGAGAAAACTTCACACTTTCTTCAACCATCAAGGCACAAAAATCGTGTAGTTTGACAGAATACTGT
>JAUELO010000010.1:6507598-6517690 GCA_032357855.1 Amphibolips quercusostensackenii | reverse complement strand
GAGGTTACATGAACGTTGGGTCAATATGCACCCGGAATATGCTCATAAAACGCCTCAGTATTTAAGAGATCAGGTATTCTTTTTGCGCAAAAACGGATATGAAGCTCTTTATCTAGAAGAGCAAAATCCTGCAGCGAACATGTCACCCGTTCCTGCAAGACCACCTTCGCAAATAACCGATAATGCTAATATGAAAACTAGGAGATCAAAAATTCACCAAAAGGTTTTCCTCAGGATGGACAAATTAGCTGAAGCAAATGCAGCTCTCCCCGATTTGCTCCCCAAAGATGTTAATCTCTAAACTGTGAACTTTGTAGATTACGAGAAGGCGGTCTCTCTGTTGAGATACAGTTAAAATAATGATACTTTAATAAGCCTAAATAAGACTCGCGAGCGTATTGCACAGATCCAGTTTAAAATTGAAACGGCGAGACGGCACGCATCAAATGCTCAGTGCGTGATAAGCTACATAACATCAAATAAAAAATTCACTTCAAAAGTTAGGGCACTTGCTCGAAACTTAAGGAAAGCAAATCACACATTCAATAAGTGTAAACTGTTGACTATCAAGCAGCACTAAACGCAAAAAATAAGAGCTCTTTCAACAGCCAAAGAGCGCCCTGTTAAACGTCAGGTTAAATGAATTTAGAAAAAATCCACCTTTTCTACTCAACCTTCCCGCCTGTTTAATACAACGTCATGTGCCGTTAAAAATCCGCCTAGTCAAAAAGAGATTAAAGTTTTCTGAAAGCAAGTATATGGAGATACATATGAGCTAAATAAGGACACTTCAGATATATCACTCTTTCGTAACTCTTGCCAAAGGCAAATGTTGCAACGACCAGAGGAGGAGTGTCCACTAATTACTTCTGAAGAAGTAAAGAAACTTATCGCTAGAACTCAGAACTTTTTAGCGCCAGGGCCAGATAAAATCAGCAATTTTGGGTGAAAGAAGTTCACTTCTAAGCACCAGCATCGGGCTCGTATATTTACTACTTTCTTAAACGGAGAACAACCCGTTCTGCAGTGGTTGGTAGAGGTGTGCACGATACTGATCCCTAAGACGGGAGATTGGTTCAGGCCAAAGAACCACAGGCCCACAGCTTGTCCAAATACTAGCTACAAGCTATTTACTGGCATCTTCAAAGAGAGGATCTTAACATATATCAAGCTGGTACGAAGTGCGATAGTTAAACAACGTGGATGCAAGAAAGGGCTGACAGACTGCACGGAGAATCTGTTAATAGACAGGTATATTACCCAAGACTCGATCAGGTAATGACGCAATCTATCCATGGGTTGGATTGACTACCGTTAGACATTCGATAACACGAACCGTGAGCTACTCATTAAGCTGCCTGAGTGCTTGGAGGTTGCAACATTTTTCTTTTCTTTAAATTATTCTATTAGAAATTAAATTCTTATGCTCTTATATAACTCTGCAGATTTCTCATAGTTGACAGTCCTAATTTATTTAATAGATGTGTCACATCTCGATCAGTCTCAATAACACAATTAATTATTGAGAATTAGATCAGTTTGCTATTTACTGTGCCCTAATTAGCAGATCGTAACCGATTATCGACGTCGGTTCCAATGCTGGAAGGACGTTGAAAATAGCCCTAACAATTTCATCGTTGTACTTAACGAATAATGCAACCCTTGAATTTTAAATGAGCTCAAATTGCTCCACCGCGTACACAAATTTGCTTTTAAGGATTCGCAGACCTTTGAATGAGAAGTAATTATCAATAAGAAATTCATGTAAAATATCATGGTCCACGGATACATAATCTATTATTGCAAAAGACTCAAGGTAACAAACTTCATTATTTCAATTCATTTTAAAACTTTAACTAAAGTGATGAATCATTTCTCAAAGTTTGGGCCACTCAAGTAAGATATGATTGCGCAGGATTAGTTGTCGATAACATTATGTTTTTAAGTGGTCAGCCTCACTCTCTTTATTCTAAAGAGCTTTTCCTCTATTTTCTTCAAGAAAAAGCCAACGATTCCGCACAGCGAGGTCTTCAGAAAGTAGAGTGCAAAGCTGTCACGAGATAGATTCAATTTGGACGCAAATTTTACTTAAGGAAATTCATTCTTAAAAAAGCTACCCGTGATAATGTATCCCTTCATCTTGAAATTGGAAACATTCGGTGTCACACTGCGAGGTCTTCAAAAATGAAGTGCAAAGCTGTCACAATACCAAATGCCTACTTATTTCAATTTATTTAACACATGAGAACCTTCTGTTTATTTGCACTAAATTAAAAATAAAAATCCGTATTAAATTCTTAAGCAAAAAGAAAGCTTCTTGAATTGAAGTTTGCACTTTCTGAAGATAATTTTTGGCTTAAATTTTTTTGAATTTAGCGAGAACCTCAAACGCAGCTTACCCTCTGGGATCCCAAATAGAATGGAGCTCCTCAAGTTTTTTTGACTGCCTTCGAGACCTTAGTTATCCCCACTATTTCTTATTAGCATGCGCGGAATGCGCAAAATTATCGATCGTTAGAAATTCGCGAAATCACCTTTGCGCGCGATTTCATATTTGCGTTTAAACTTTACCGTTGAGTCAAAAGCGTATGAAGTTAACATTTTTCTCTATTATCTAGAGTGTTTTATTGTACTTCACAAAAATCAATCTATAATTTTAGGGCTGAGACTGACCGCCTCAACGCCCCCTCAAACGAATAGATCTTTTAAATTTTGAAATGTCGATTCGTTTAATGTTAGATTTGTTTAATTCATATCGTTTTATTCTTGTGAAATGTTTTCCAAGAAATATAATGATATTGAGGCAGACATTAAGAAATCATGCTTGTGGAGTCATATGCCTAGGTAAAATCTTCTAACTTTACGATAATCATAACATTGTTAATAAAATTATAACTTTCGGTTGACCATTAACGCCCCCTTAGAAAAATGGATTCAACAGAATGGTATTCATTTGTTTTTCTATCCTTGGAAATACAATTTACTTTATTTAAATAAGTAAGCTAGAGCTGTGTTAAAGTGATATTTATATTTGATTGTGTTACTAGCTTGTTACTGCATAAATACTTTCCTTGCTTTTTGTGGTCTTCCCACGTTTGTGACCAAAGATTAAGAAGCATAGAAAGATGATTTTAATAGTATAGTTGAAATTTTTTTTTAATTTCAATTTATATTGTCTCCCATTCTTGTAATATAAATGCTGGCGAAAATATGTGATGATATGCTTTGCCCTGTATGATCTCTTCTAAATGTAGTTCGCCTTCGTATGTTTCGCCTACTTCCTGATTCCATAGTCTCATCCAATGTTTCATCTAATTGATTAATCTTCATTCCTAATTCTGTGGTGATTCTTTGTCGAAAATTGGATTAATTTTTTTCATCTCCTTGGTGATTTGCTTAACGTCCTTTTGAAAGCTGATATCAAAATTATGTTTTCGTGCATCTTTAATGCTTTTTATTTTCTTCGCTAGTCACTTCTTTCTTTCGTCTTGCTTAATGTCTTCTTTGCAAAAAGTCATATTTTCCTTACGCTCTCTTTTTCTTATGTTTCTTTTTTTTCACGTAATTTTGTCTTGGTACTATGTTTCATGTTTCAACGATTGCTTAAATTCTCGTAAATTATTTGGACATCAGGATCCGCTCCTTTCTCACCCCCTTCAATATTTATTTCCTGTATTATCTTTGAGTTCTCCACTAGGTCGGGTTTGCTTTTTAATTTGAGATTTTGTCTGATAGATAGTTAATGGTCCTGCGTTGTTGTGCGGATCCTCCTCCTTCTTGTTTTTTTTGTGTTTCCCTCGATAATTTCCTTTCTATCCCTAGCTTTTTCAGTTCCTGAAGCGTTCTACCAATTATAGTTTTTGTTGTAGATCCTCCTCCTTTTTTTAATTAATCGCTTTGTGTGTCGGCTTCCTCAAGGTTTTACGCATTAGTATGGAGTCTCCAAAATCTACCTTTTTTAATTTCTCTGACTTTTGGCGTTTCTTCAATTTTTTTGATCCTCAAATAGTGTCACCCATAAATTATTTAATGGGAAGATGCATTTTCCTGAATGTGGATTTTCTGGAGACACGTTTGTTTGTTCTTCCTTCTTTTTTTTATTTTAGTTGCTCCGTTCTCCATTAGGGTCTTCCTTAGTTCCTCTTCTTTCTTCTTTGCGCTCTAATAGCTTTGTATCGTCTGGGTTGCTGTCTTTTCTTCCTATGGAGAAGGAGATATGGTTGGATTGGGAGATGGTTTTGTTTTCTTTTGTTTTTTTTCTTTGTACGGGTGATTTTCGTCGTAAATACACTTATTTAAGGTCTGCACACATTTATTTTTGTGTAAATTGCTTTACTGAGACTGGTTTCGAATGCGGTGAATCCTTGTTAAAGCGATTTCTGTCTGCTCTTCTGTCTCAAGATCTATTAATGTTTTCTCGGAAGTTTGTGTTCCTCTGTCATTTAGGATTTTAGCCTTATAAAGCTTATATTTTGTAGACACCAACTGTTAACATAGGCACGTAGCCCAATTTCAATCCTTATTTTTAAAAGGAAATTATTTGGTCATTTTCCACCTATACGAAACGACTTATTCTGCTTTGGTATCTCCTGCACCAGAAAAATACTGATTTGGATATATAAGAAAAAATCATAAGCTTAAAAGTGCAGAAAAAATGTTCATACACGTATTGACATCTACTAAATTAATCTTTAATATGTATAAAAAATGTCTAGGAGATCCTAAGCAGTTGAATTTTTTTTTGTTAATCACTGTGCTCTTTATGTTTGTTTGTGACTTAGTTCTAAGTTAGTAATATCACTAATATACTCATGCTTTTATTTAATTTATTTATATATGTATATTTCGATTTATTCTTCTTATTTATTCAAGTTATTCAAAGGAAAATTTCATTTCATTATTTGTTTTGTTTATCTTTATTTGATTTTATTTTTATTCTTGTTTGAATTTAATTTATTTACGAATTTTTTTTAGAAATATATATTTTTTAATTATTTATTTATTTTTTTGATTGCGTTAAGAATATTTTCTACACATTTATGCATGCACGCCCTTTTTATACTTTAAATATAACTATCTCAGAGTTCAATACATTCAACTTCTGAAGTATTTATGGTTACGACCTAAATTACATTATTTTTGTTTTCTTTCTTAGAGAAGTTATGATTAAAATTAACTTCGCTTTTTCCTGGATTTTTTTACATCGCACTTTATAAGAAAAAGGTTTTTTCACATTGTTATAATTTCGCAAGTCTCTGTTTTATTTGAAACAGAAAGCTTATCTATCTCTTGGGAGTAGTGATTCGCGACTGACTCAATATTCGAAAGGTATTATAGTATATGAAAATATTGCCAACTTTTTTATATCTTCCCTATATGAATAATTCATTCGGGACTTTTAACTTTCCGAGGTTAATGTTCAAAGTCTTCTTTTCTCTCTACATATCTTTTCAAATCTTGTGTTTGGTACATGCTCTTTTCTTCATTTTTCGTAGGATCTCATAAGATAAAAGTTCCCGGTTGTATTTGTTCTTACAATTCATATGGACCATTGTAGATTTGTAAAAATTTCTCTAAGTTTTCATTGGCTTTGTCTGATTTGTTTAATAATTTAAGAAGCACCTTGTCGCCTTCTTTAAATTTTATTAATTTATGGGTTCCGTTGAATAATTTGGCTTTTTAAAACCCTTTTTTAATATATTAAACTTGGCCAATTTCTATTTTTCTTTTATATTTTACGTCTAGGGGTCTTGGTGGAAATTGTAACCAATTTTCCCATGTTCTTTTAGGTTTTTCATTCAAATAGATTTCTAAAGGCGTGAATTCTGTTCTATTGTGGAAGGTTTTATTCATGCAGGATTCTATTATACGCAGCCATTTTCACCAGGAACTATGATTTTCTCTAATCAGCGTTTAAAAGAATCGTGAGAACTCTCTATGAATTCTTTTCACTATGTTGCTTTGAGGATGTCGAATTGAAGAGCATACTGGCTGGATACCTTTTTTTCCGTAATTTGTTTGTCCACATTCCTGAAGTAAATTGCGTCCCATGATCAGTAGCAATTTTATAGTGCTTTTCATATTTTGGGATGTGATCGTTAAAGATCTTGCTCATTGCTGCTTTCGTTAGTATTCTTCTTAATGGGTATAGGCATACAAATTTTCTGAATGCGTTTATCATCATGGACAATATAAATTTAAATCCTCCTCTTAATGAAGGTAGCGGTCCATAAAAATCTATTGATTTTTTATCTTAGCGTAGCTGGTTTGGTTTGTTACCTTATTTTTTTGGCGAGAGTTGCGGCTCGATAGTTTCTGCTTGATTTTTCACGCCAATCGTGGGTAATAGAAGTATTCATTCAGCATTCGAAACACCTTTTGTGCACCAGTATGACCATAAAGCTCATAACATTCGTCGATTATATTGTGAACAGTGCCTTTGGTTAAATACAATTTTATTCCACCTCAAAAAATTAAATGAATGAGCTCATTTTGCAACTCGAATCTCCGTGTTTTTTCCCTCTTCTATAGCTTTAGAGCATTGACCCAAGACTGGGTCTTCTTTTTGTTTTTTTGGAACATTTTGTAGTTTTTTATGCAATTCAGAGGACGGTCTGTTTTCAAGAGTATAGAGGAAAATTTTCTTTTCATTCGCGTCAAAGGGGTGTCCCAATTCGAATGATGAAACACGACTCAAGGTATCAGCTATTACAGTTTTTGTTTAAAACGAATAGTCGTAAAAGCATGTTCCTTTTTTTGAGACCATTCCCACTTAATTACCTTTTTTAATAGTTTTTGTAATGGTTCTATTAGTTCTGCAAATTTGGGGAAGAATTTTCTATGCCGAGATGCCATTCCTATTATTCTTGGTACTTGTTTAGTTGTTTTTGTCCTTGGAAAATTTAGAACTGGTTCGATTTTTTCTTCATCAACCTGTCAACCTTTTTCATTTACTTTAAAACCTATTATTTTATTTCCGAACATCCAAATTCGCATTGGTCTTAACCTATTAATAAACCCACGTTCTTAATTTTATTAAAAAACCATTTCCAAATATTTTAAATGTTCTGCAAAATTGTTTGAAACTATAATTATGTTATCGATATAACAAAATACATATGGTTTTAATTCTGGTCTTATTATTCTATCCATAAGGCGCTGGAATGTAGCAGATGCATTCGTCAAACCAAACGGCATCCTTTTAAATTGGTGCATTCCTTTTCTAAAATCTTAACAGAATCTATATTTCCCATTAGGTTTTTTCATCATTACAATTGAGCTTGTCCAGTCGCTATTTGATGGTTCTATTTTTTTCTTCTTCTAATAGTCTATCTACTTCCTTGTACATAAACTTTCTTATTTTTGGTGATACATAATAGTATATTTGCCTAATTGGACCATGACCCTCTCAATCCATTTTATGTCTGGTCAAATGGGTCGGTTTTAATTCTGTTCCTTGGCCTGTAATTTTTCTTTTACTTAAATTCTCTAATTGCACTTGTTGTGTCTGATTCAATTGTACTATTCCCTCCAAAATTTCCTCGCAAAATTCTAAATATTTCTTCCTTTCTATTTTTACGCGTTTAAAATTATTGTTCATCACCGCATTATTTCTGAAATTATATCAATTACTATTTCTAATTGCGAATAATTTTTCTGTTATCGAATCATTTTTCCCTCTGTTGGCGGGATCGAGTCCAGTGCATCGCCTGTAGTAAGGGCTTGGGGTGGGATGTGTGGCAACATGAGAGGAGAGACTTCGCACGGTAGCAAATCTGTCTTTTTCTCTCGCATGTTGTTTCTCAAGCTAATCTTCGTTCCGAATTTCAATTTACTTTCCTTGGCTTTCCAATTCTTATTTTCTTCCGTCCGTGTAATTATCGGTTCCTGCATCTTGCCTGAACTCGCTTCCATTGCGTACTTAATATTTGGCAATTCTGGTAACCTCCTAATCTTTTTCTCATAATCCATTTTTAAACCTACTTTGTCTATCATATCCGTTACTATTATTCCGATTGATTTTAAACCACGTACCAATCTAAGTAAAAAATATTTTTCTACGTGTCCAATTTTAATTGAAATCAAGAATTGGCCAATTATTTTCCACGTTTAGCCATTCGCAACCATTAATGTATTATTTATCGGTTTCTTAATTTCATAATTTAGGTTTTTGATCGTTTGTATGAAATTCTTACCAACGCATAAGTAAGTTGCAACGGTATCAACTAACACTTCAAATTCATAATTTTAAAAATTTATCATTAGGTGGAATCTCGTTACGTCTAAGTCATTGGTGTCTATTTCAAGTAATTCTGCCGGTCTCTGGTTCTGTCTGATATTTTCAGCCTTCAGTAGCGACCGTATGCGTTTCCCTGATCTAAACTATACCAAAAATCGCGTCGAAAATAGTCTATTTTCCCAAAATTGTAGCACGTGATTGGTTCTCGTGAACTGTTATAAAAATTTCGGTTTCCTAAATTTGGAATAGTGAAATCCTGTGCACTTGGATTCATTTCACCTTTTTTATTATCCCTAATTTTTCCATAATTTAAATTTTTGGTATTTTGATTTTATCCTTTATTTTCTTTTTTGTTTTCTTACTTATTTTTCTTTTCCTCCGCGTTATATACAAGCGCTGGTATTTGCGAAGTGTCTTCTATTTGTCGTGTCTGTGTGTTTCCTAACAGCTGATTAATTACATTTAATAATTGACCAGCTGGGTTTTGATTCCTGAAACTATTATTATAATTGTTATTAAATCGTGGATTTCTTTGTAATACAGAGTTATTTTGATAATTATTATTATATTAAATCTTGAATTAAAAAATCTAGGATTTCCATTTGGAAACCTTGGTTGGAATTGTTGTCTATTTTGTTGATTTTGGTATCTCGGTCTAAATTGTCTTTGTTGATTTTGATCCTGATTTTGATTTTGTTTTTTATGTGATTTTCTTCATTTCTATCTTTCTTATTTTTCTCATTTTTATTTTCATCTTTATCTAAAATGCTTAATTGTTGACCTCTGACTTTAGATTTTGCTAATTCGGTTTCCCATTCTCGTCCTAAAATTTCTAATTCTGAAAAATTTGAAAAACCATTTCTTGAAATGTAAACTTTATATTCAATTCTTAAATTTTCATAAGTCTTTCTTAATTGCCATTCTAAGCTTGGTCGTGGCATTAATTTCTCGAACAACTGTTTAATTTCTGTTATGAATGCGTGTAAGTCCTGACCTTTCTTTTGGTTGCAAAATTTAATTTTATTTATTATTAATTGGCAACATCTAAATGTTGCCAATTATTTTTATTGAGTTGAAACCAAGCTAATGCTTCTTCTTCGAAATCAGCATCTAAGTTTAATTCTTAAATTCCCAAATGAGAATGGGTTGTAGAAGAATGGATCAGCCCTGCCTTGGTGGACTTGACCGTGACATGTCACGAGTAGGTTCGAGCCCAGAAAGTACGTGCTTTGAAGGATTAATTTTAATAAATTGTATTGCTATGAAAATACCTTTTGATAATTAATTTGCTTGCTTTAATTTTGTCATCCGTCTTTCCCTAAAAACGTTTTAGTTCTCGCCTACTGCAAATTATTCTAACTCCTCGTCGCTACGCTTCTCATTTCCGAGTCTCTCCTATTTCGCGGGCCCGTATCCTCTCTTATGGGTTGTGACGAGCCGAAAATTAAGGAAAGAAGAAGTTTTTGGAATTCGAGAACAGGTTAAAGTCAATCAAGGAAAAAACAAAGTAGATTAAATACAAGTTTATTGTAACCACTTACAATTTGGGGTAGGACCAGTGGCCCACAAGCGATGTTAAAGCTCAAGGTGTTGCCCGAGAACAGGTTGATTGATGCCGGATGGCGTCAGGATCTTTTTCTCATAATCCATTTTTGAACATAATCTTTCTATCATATCGGTTTCTATTATTCCTATCGATCCTAATTGTGGTACTAGCCTGAATAATAAGTATTTTTCCGTATGACCTTCTCTGATTGGAATTAAAACTTGTCCTGCAATTTTTAATTTCTGTCCATTTGCTACCATCAATGTATCATTTTTTGGTTTTTTAATTTCATAATCTAACTCTTTGA
>JAUELO010000010.1:6459955-6476424 GCA_032357855.1 Amphibolips quercusostensackenii | reverse complement strand
CGAATCTTTAACTATGGAAAAATTAGTTTTTACTAGTTGCAATTTGAACCAAGAAAAGTTAAATTATTTAAAAAAAAAAACGAATTTTCTGCAAGAGAGTTAAATTTTTTGACACTAAAATATGCATTTTGATTGAAATAGATCAATTTTTTTACGAAGAAGATCAATTTTACACCAGAAAGACAAATTTTTAACAAAATATTGAATCTGTCAACCAAATAGATAAATTTTTTACTGAAATAATAAACCTATAATGAAAAAAATTAGTTTTTTACATAATAGTTAAACCCTTGATAAAAAAGATTACTTTTCAAACAGTTGCATTCTTAACCCAAGAAGACGAATTTACAACAAAATAGTGGAATTCTTAACCAAAACAGAATTACTTTTAAATCAGGAAAACCAATTTTCAACTAAATACTTTTACGGTTATCGAAATATTATTTTAGTAAGATTCTTGAGAAAATTCAGAGACTTTCGACTTAGTTTAAAAGATATTTAGGACATTCAGAAGTTTTGAAAATAAATATCTTTTAAACTACCTCGAATTATTTCTGAAATTTTGAAAAATCTTTGAAAATAAAAGAAATTTCCTGGAAATCTTCCAGATTTTTTTCGACACATAAACTTTAAAAAATCCTTTACAATTATGCAAATTAAAATTTTTCAAATAAATTTAAAAAAATAAAAAAATTGCATTTAAATCTTCCAGATTCCGTTTTGACAATTTGTGAAATCTTTTGAAATGTTTTCAAATTCTTTTTTTAATAATCGCTTGAAAATACTTTTTGAAATGATGAATCAATTTGAATTCTTCTATGAATTTCAAGAAATATTCTTTATTTTCTTAAAACCTTTTGAAATGATTCTGAAGCTTCTAAATTTTTATTTACAAATATTTAAAAACGTCACCCATCACTTAAAAATTTTTTTTCAAGTTTTAAAATAATTTTGAAACTTCCTAAAACTTCTAGATATCTCTTTAACTCATTCGAATTGGTTATAAAACTTTGTAATCTCCCTAACTGAACATTTTTGCTTACAAATCGTCCAAATTCTTAATCAAAATTTTAGAAAATAATTTCAATTGTATTGAAATATTTTTTAACTTTTCCTTAAAATATATATCTTTTAAAATAAAAAATTAGATTCAATTTTTCCAGGAATTTGAAAAATTTTTTCTAAAAGTTGTTTTAAAATCTTTAGAGAGTTTAAAGTTTTGAATTTTTAGAAATGTACATTTTTCCTAACTTTTTAAACATTTGTTTGAGTCTTCAGTTTTAAATCTTTTTAAAACTTCTAAATGTCTTTTGAAGTTGATCAAGTTTTTTTTGAAATGACTTAATCTTGCTTATTAAGAGACTTAACCTTTAAAATCGCCTAAATTATTTTTTGAAATTTCAAGATTTTTTTTTTATTCTGTTTTCATATTTTTAAATTCTTAAAAAGCTTATTTTTTTAGAAATTTCAAAAAATCCACACATTAAATGTTTTATATCAATGTGCTGAGCATCTTTGTTTCATTGATTATTATTATTATTGAATCTATTATCTAGATTAACTTACACTTCCTATAAACCTGAAGTTTGCAAACTTGTATTATAAACGGGAAAAAGCTACGAGAGCAGCTACATCCAATTATGAATGTGGGTTTCCCGACAACATTAGTTTCGCGATAGTTTTTAGATATTAATAAAAAAATGACACCATGAACATTATAATAATGATAATAATAAGTACAGTCTAGAAATCTGTAGATGTTTTACAACCTTTAATTTAATTTGATTTTAATTTTTGATATACCCTTACCACATTTTAAGTATTTTAGTCTCCACTTCTGAAACAACAATGTCAGCAAATTTGCAAAATATAATCAACATCAAAATTAAAAGAAATTTATTGCGAGCATACTAATTTACAGTTCACGAGCGTGGTGTGAACTGTACAGTGTCTCAAAACATATTTGGCAGCCAGAATACTAAACTCGTAAACAGAGCAGAGTTACTGATAGTGCCATAAACCTCAGTGCTTTCAGAGTACTTAAAAGTCAGTAAATAATTTTACAGCTTTGATTCAACTCGATCATTTCGCTTCGATATTATCAAAATTTATATCCCGCGTTGTGACAGAGCTCATTAAATATATAAATCATTTTCCGATTTCGAGATTCCATATTCATGGTTATCTGTAACCGAAATTTTATATCGCGATAACCTTCGGAGATATACGAAAGCAAAGCTCAGCCCTTAAGCCAGATGATACGAGAGGCTAGTAGTTCGGTTTCTAAAAAGATTATTATGTAAATTCCAATTACTGATAGAGAGTTGCAACTTCAAAAAGTAACAATTGAGTTTATGACAGGTCGTACGAATCCGAAGTAAATGGGACAAAAGTTTCTCAAATTAATTATACATTATTCTTTAAAATAGGGGATATAAGTTAAACTAAGAAAGTTTATAGAGGTTCTAAAATGTGAAAACAATCTAAATTAGTTATAAGTAATAAAAAGGTTACAAGAATTTTAAGTAATGAAGGTTTCTTATTATTTATGATATGAAACTAAATCAGAGACAATTTCCTCCAATATTTCGGATTTGGCTAAATGTTCAACATTATGCTCCAAATAAATAACAAGGAAAAGGGAAGAAACAGAAAAAGAAAATTTGATCAAAGTAACATTATAGTACTCTACAATTAAAAATCAAATGTATTTAAACAAATTAAATTTAATCGAGAAATCCAGTAGAAACACAAAATTGATAGACAACACAAGGAAAACTTCTGGATTAGATTTATAATTATAAAATCTTACTTAATTAGACTTTCCTATTTGAAGAAGTTAAAAACTGAACTCGAAGATCTTAAAAATGATGGAACAATAAATAAACCTGCAGGTTTTTTAATATTGTTCACAAAATTTTTGATATTCAACCCTCAGAGCCAACAAAAAATGAATCAACAGCAAACCAGGAACGAGCACCTCACCGTCTTTCCTCAGAGGTTATTACCAAAATGTGCAAGGACTTAGGACAAAGCTGCTTAACCTGAGAACAACAGTATTAACATCGTTGACACGCTGGTACATCATAACTGTAACGCAAACATGGCTACATCAAGGTATAAATGATGCCGAACTCGGTCTTCAAGACTACTGCATTTACAGGAAGGACAGATCACCGAATACAAGAATTTTAATGAAAGGAGGCGGCATCCTAATTGTGGTAAGTAAAAAAAGCCAGTAATTAAATAATGATTCTTAAAAAACTCTTTGAAACAAATTTTTGTCAAAATTAGGCTTGCTCATATCGATTAAATTATTTATTCTGTATGCTTTCCACCCGCTTTTCCTATTGTTATTGTGTCCACAAATAATAATATGAATAATAATAATAATCATAATAATACACGGCAGTTTTCGCTAGCAAAACTCTTGTTTACAGGCGATTACAATCTTCCTGGTGTTTTCTGGTATGCTGATAATAGAGACGTCTTAACGGGCAGGGAGTCCTCAGTCAGAGGTACAACACTAGATGTTGCTGAAACTATATCTATCAATTTTTAGGTCGTAGGCAACTAAACAGTACAGGAAATTATCCGGGCAAGCTCTTAGACTTCATTTTCTGTAATTATAGTCTCATAGGTATTAAAATGATAGTAAATACTTTAAGTAAGTGTGGCGCATTTCACCCGCCCTTAGAATTTGAAATTCATTTGCTGATGGGTTCTCTTCAATAAATGACAACTTCCTACTTTAAGACTTCACTGATTCTAACTACGCAAAGATTATTAAATACCTTGCAGAAATTAATTGGCAAAATGAATTACATTCAAACGGTATTAAAATTTTAACTGAAAATTTTTATTGGCATACTGATTTTTTTAATTAAGAAATATGTGCCTACTAAAAAAGTATTTTCTTCAACAAATCCCACGTGGCCTAATCTTGAGTTAAAAAGTCTTTCTTCATTAAAAAAGATTGCTGATAAAAAATTTAAGCAAAATCAATCTTCAAATCATTATGAAAGTTTCAGTTTCGTGAGATAGAGATGCAAAATCCTAAGTCACAGTCTATATCTTTAGTATACCAGTGCTATAAAAAGCAACGTACAAGAAAATATAGGTGCCTTCTAACGTTTTGTGAATTAAAAGCTTGAGAATACAAACGTCCCAAAAAATATAGTTTATAATAATACAGAAAAAAAGTTGAAGAGATTGCAAATATCTTCGCGTAAAATTTTTTTTTCGTACAAACAACCAATTTTTAAATCATACTATCAATTTTGTCAATTACGTTGGACTATCCGAACTTAAAATATCTCCACAAAAGGTTTTTAAGCAAATATCTAACCTAAATCCTCACAAAGGGCCAGAAACAGATAATATGTTACCTAACAAAACGTTAAAAAGTATCATTAATAACATCAATATATAAATCCTAACCGAAACAATTTGTGATGAACTATATGCCCATATCCATACTGAACTTCGCTTCCAAAATACTAGACAGTTTGGTAGCAGATTGTCTTGAAGATTCTTTCAGCAATGTTTTTATTGATGAGCAGCATGGCTGCTAGCCTTGTAGATTTACAGTGACAAATCTCACAATCGTTAGAGAATTGTTACAGAAAGTATAGATAAGGGTCATCAGGATGATGAAGTATACACTAATATCACAAAAGCATCAGATCTAGTAAACCACGACATCCTTTCTCCTGAATTAAAGGGCTATGGTGTAAGAGGATCGCTGCCTGATTGGCTTCGTAGTAATTTGGAGGAAAGAATTAAATATTTGAAAATTAGTAATTTCAAGTGAGATATTATTTTTCTGCATCAGGTGTTTCTCAAGGCTCATACTTAGGACCTATATTTTTCACTATCTTTATGAATAATATCTTACAAGATATGAAGTTTGTAAGATTTACATTTTATGCAGATAATTTGAAATTATTTTACGCGAATAAATTAATTGGAGATGCAAAATTATCAGAAGAAGATTTAGATACCGTGAGCCATTGATGTCAAGTGAATGATATCTCATTTAACGTGAGTAAATGCTCAGTTGTCACCTTCTTGCGCAAGATTAGCAAAATTGAGTTTCAATATTTGCTTAATGGTCTTTCCTTCAGGTTTTGGAGCTTATAAATGATTTAGGTGTTCTCATAGTCAGCAGTATAACTTTTGCGCCGCACATACGAAATATTATATTGAAAGCTTCCAAAATGTTAGAACTTATTTTACTTATAGCAAAACCTTAAAAAAAAAACTAACACCTCAAAAACCCTGCTCATATCCATAGTTTGTCCAACACTGGAATATGCGTCAGTGGCCTGAAAGCGTTACTAAGCTTTGTACATGGATAAACTAGAATCTGTGCAAAAGAGATTCTTGAGGTTAATTGCATTCAGATTAAGGATTCTTAATAAAGCAGGCCATTTGAAAACCATATCTGAATTATTACATCTTGACTCACTCGAACATAGAAGATTTCAGGCAGGACAAATTTTTTGGTACAAGCTTTAAAATTCTCATTTAGATAGTTCTTCCTCACTACAACAAATTTCTTTTAATATTTCTTTGGCAGAATTAAGGAATACAGATCATGGCTTGTTCGAAATTCCATTTCGTAAAACAGAATATGGCTCACATGCACCTCTACCCGAAATCTGTTGTAATTATAATTAAATAAACAATGAATTCTATTATTCCGACATATTCAATTAATTATCAAATGATTTTGTGACAATTAAATATTTTTCTATGCTATAAAATTGCTATATATATATATGCTAATATAATTGCTATATATATGCTATATAAATTTATGTTACTAAATTAAACTATTAATAATATTTACATTTATGTGATTATCATAACTTTTTTATTTTAAGTTTTCTTTGTGAAAAACTGAATATCAGGTCTAATCTGTATTATAACTATGTATAAAGGCATTAGCCATCAATAAACTAAATTTAAGTTAAAATTGATGAAATAAATTAATATGAATGCCGGGAAAATTCTTTAAGTTCCTCTTAAGTCTTCAAAAATGCCAAACAAAGTATATTATATATGAGGAGATAATTTAAGTAATTATTTAAATATCTTAAACAATGTTTTTTTCGGAAGCTGCTGACAAAAAGGTGAAGGGTGACATGGTTTGTTTGGTATTCGGCAACGCTGTTCTCTTAGTTACCAGCTGGGTTTAATTTCTTTTCTGATAGATCGAATTTTTTTATATTTCACAGGATCTCAATTCAAATTCATGGCCCTGTTCTTTAAAGTTAATAGTCTCTCATTCTATACTAGTAATCTTTTTAAATAATTGAAACAATCCAAGGCAATGCGTTCCAAAAAAGGTAAATCAACGTAGCGCTTTTCCAATATTAAGAATTAAATAAGCTGTCTATCAAATACATACCAAATAGAGTTAATACTCCGGAACAATAATCTTTTAATACGGGGATAGGACAATAAAAGGTTTAGTACGTATAGTTTTAACATCATAATGAAGCCTTCAAAGATTTAAAAAATGATCAATTTCGCGCCAGGTGAAAAAGTCAAATGTAACAAAGGCATTCAGAAACCTTCTAGAAATTGAGCACAGAAATTAACCACTTCAGCTACAGAATGTTCTCGATGTCGGTAACGAAATCTGTAATTAGAACCAGCCTTATTTGTTTACTAATTTTTTTTTGCATTATTTTTGAAGCAGATGATAAAACACAGTCGTTATATATTATATTAGAGTAATATCAGAGAGGAATTGCTGTGTGTCAGTCGGTTAAAATCTACTGATTCCGATAGAGAAACACTGGGGGATAGAATTGGGTTAACAGGCTACGTTCAAACGATACTGCATCATAGTAAGCGTTATAACGACATTGAGTGATTTATTCATATTTCACCAAAAGCTTCAATCCTATATTTAAATTTTTTCATTATTGCATGCTACAACTCTTCTCTTCTCGCAAGTAAACCTAAAAATTTATTTTATTTTTTGTTAAAAAAATCGTTTTTTAAAGTAAATATAAAATATAATTTACTTTTACGTTAAAATTAGGGGCTGCTTGAAAACTACGTCACGCTATTTTAAAAACTATTTCCATTCGTCCCCTTCCTTGTCGCGGATCATAAAGCAGATAGAACAAATAGACTTCTATTCAACAAAACAATAACATTTTTAACAAAATCATTAAATATATATATATGTAAAATAGTTAAATTTTTAACAAAATAATAATAATAAAATTAAGACACTTTTTTAAATTAAAAAATATCATTTGATCAACGCCTAAAATGAAACAGAAAACATACTAATTTAACAGACTTCAGAGTTCAAAATTTTCTTAAAACAGAGGAAATAGGGTTATTTTTCGCGAAATTAGGAAAATAAATTTTTTGAGATAAAATTGAAGTCTAGATATTATACTAAATTTGAGGTCATTGCTGCAAGTACCAAAATTTCGGTGCAGAAAGCCGGATTTTTTTGGTACGAATAGAGCTGGCAAAGGAACTATTTATACCGAAATTTCGGTACAAATATCCACGTTTTTTCAGTGCGTGTAGACAGATTCTAAATTCAATATTAAAAGCTTAAGATTTCAGGTCGCAACACATTGCATTTTCAAAAATTAATTGAATTTTCAATCAAGAAAAATTAATTTTTACCGAAAAAATGCAATTTCCACAAAAATATGACTTCTAACCGAGAAACGTTATAGTTCTTATATCGCAAAAAAAGCTCGAATAAAATAGTTAAATTTTCATTCAAATAGTTGAACTTTCATTAAAGTAATCAATTTTTTAACAAAAAAGTTAAATTTTCAACCAAATAAATCAATTGTTGACGTATAACGATACATTTTTAAGTAAAGGTTCGAATTTCCAAACAAAAGGGAATAAGCTCCAACCACTAATAATTGCATTTTTAACCAAATAGACAAAACTTTAACCAAAAAAAAAAACATATTGTTTAGAAGAAAGTAGAGTTTCCAACAAAAACCTTTTGTTATCAAATAGTAAACATTCCTTATTAAAAAAATGAATGCTCAGAAAAAAAGTTAAATTTTCAACAAAATAATTAAATTAATTACAAAATAGCTAACATCGAACAAAATAATTAATTTTCTATCAAAGTAGTTAAATATTGAAAATTAAATTTTAATTTTTGATGCAAACCATAACATTATATATTTTAACAAAAAAAAAATTTATTTTAGATGATGAACAGTCGAATTTGACTAAAAAGATACATTTTCAACAAAAATGTAATTTTTTATATTTCAACCAAAGAATATTTTCATTTTGAATTAAAAGCAGTTGATTTTGACGAAAAAGAAAAATTTATAACCAAGAAAGATTTTTCAAATCAAAGAAACGAATTTTCTACAAAAGAGTTAAATGTTTAACCCAAAATGATTAATTTTTAAGCAAAATGTCAATTTTCGGCCAAATAGTTGAAGGTTCTATAAAAATAAAAAAGTTTTCTACGACAAAAGTGAATTCTCAAGCTTATTGAATTTAAGATTATATTAATTTTCGTTTAAAAATACAAATTTCAGATGAGAAATACAGCGCTTAAAATTGTTGGACATTTTGTAATATTCTTTGAAATCTAAAAATTGTTTTATTAAAAATAGCAACAATTTACAACAAAAAATACTAACATAAGAAAAAATTTAATTGTGTATAGTTATGAATCTTTTCTGAAATCTAACGATTTTTGTTTGAAATAACCGATTGCCTTTAAAAAACGTTAAACCTAAAAAATTTGCAATATTTCCGAATTTTGTTAGATCTGTGATATTCGTTTTAAAATACCAATTTTTCGCTTAAAATATTAACGTTACTGAAATTGTTTTAAAAATAAGAACATTAAAAATCTAATTATTTTTTTCTAAATCGTTAATTTCCAATAAAAAATGGTAACAAAAACGAAAAACAAAAATTTTAGGTAAATTCATCATCTTTAAAATCTAATAACTTCTTACTAAAAATACCTATTTTTGTTGTAAAACGTTAACATTATCTGAAAGACTTGAAAATGAAAATTCTTAATGATGATTTATGTTTAATAATGATAAGTTTAGATAGTAAAACTAACAAGACCTGAAATTTAAAAAAAGTTTAAGTCTTCTTCAAACCATTGTGATTTTCCACAAAAATTCTTGTAAAAATAAGTATCTTAAAAGAAAAGCGATAACATGTCAGAGCTAAAGTTTCTGATAATTTATTAGATAATTTGAAAGATTTAATTAAAGCACGCAAAAGTATTTGAAAATCACAAAAGTATTCTAATTTGCATAAGGTTTGCTCTGATTGTTCTTATAAAAACGATGATTTGTATATTTAATTTTCAAAATTTCAAATTTATGATATAAAATAACTTGAAGTACTAAAAAGCCAATCACATTTAAAAACAATTATTGCGAAATTTTCAAGGCTTATCGTTCTATCGTGAAAGAAGATTACTTTATTTAAAGAAAAAAATGCGTAGAATAGAGTACTCATTTGATTGAATACAATTCTTCTCGTTTCGAGAAATAATGTTCATCAAATAAAAAAAAGCATTACTCTTACAAGAAAAAATTTTTTCGATCAACTAAATATTTCATTAAGCGTATACTTCTTTTTTGAATAATATAAATTCAAATGTTTATCTTACTGACTGTCACCTTTAAATAAAAATTTTAGTTAAAAAAAAGACTATAGAATTCAGTAAAAGTAATACTGGTCATTTGGGCAATGCCGGAAAAAAACTGTCGCTGTGCAAAGAACTTTCTTATCAGAGAGTGAGAAACAATATTCTTAAGTTGAAAACTTCCTCAATAGGTTTAAGAGTCAAAGATTACAATCAGACAACGAAGCATTCACCTAGAGAGGAGTTTTTAGAGCAACTGATTCTCGATTCTCTTTTTCCGACACTAAGTAGATTACGTCTGTTGAAGTTAATTCTGGAGAAAACCGTAGTATAAATATTTGAATTTGTCTTGAGAAATATAAATGATATTCACCAAGGTCTAAAATAACAGACTGTAATATGGGTTTCTTGATGAAGATTATTCTCCGTCTGACCATAGAGGGTTTATTCTACTGTGCGCTAATACTACTGAAATGTCAGCCATGAGCTCTCTTGCAGATTAGATTTCTCTCTATATCTACAAAAACGGGTTTTATAATTAAACTGGTCTGATAAAATGCGAGTGCTGAAAGATCCTAAATAATTGGGTTAATATTTTTTTTAAATGTATTTGTTTTTGTTTCTCTTATAATAGACAAGTAAAAAAAATCCCATTGGGATACAGGATAAAGTGACGCTAAAGTAATGGGTATGCGGCCAATCAGTACTCAAGTAACAACTTTTCCTAACATTTTTCTAGAAGCATAAATAGTAACCCAAGGACCAGAAAAGTTCAAATAATTTGTTTAGAAATTTTCACAAGTGCTAATGGGACTTCAGTAGGACAAAAGTATCGTGAATGTCCCACCTAATGATTTTTTTTTATTAGTTTAAACATAACTTTTTTAGGGCAAAACGGTGTCCACATATGACGTGACGCAATTAATAAACTTATAACGAAATAGTTGGATTTAAAAAAAATTAATAAATTTTCAATCAAAAATAGAAGAATAGGAATTTTCAACAAAATACATAAAGTTTTTTCAAAAGAGTTTAATTTTTAACTTATAAAGAAGAAATTATCAACCAAAAATGAAATAGCTATATTTTCTGATTGAGAAATTAATTTTTAACAAATAAAAAAAATTTCTTTAACATAACAGTTACATTTCTAAATAAATACTTTCATTTCTAATGGAAAAGTTTACTTTTCTATCCAAGTGGTTTAATTTTAACTAAAAATATAAATTTTTTAAAACTGTGTTAATTTTCAATTAAGCAGCTCAATTTTCTACCAAATTGATGAATTTTTAGGCCCAACAGACAAATATCTTACAAAACCACTGCATTTTTAAGACGAAAATGATAATTTGAACGAAACAACTTATTTCCAGCTAAATAGTTCAATTTTCAACCAAAATAATGCATTTTAAACAAAGAATCAATATTTTTCGATGTAGCTCAACCCTAGAAATGTAGTTAATTGAAAAAAAATTTTTAAAAGTTTGTAATACTAAATTTCTTGACAAAAAATACTTTATTTTTTTAATCAGAATAATATAGCTGAATTAAAAAAAAAAGAATTTGCAACCAAGCTGTTGAATTCTCAATCTAACAAGATGAATTTTTAATCAAGAAGATCAATTCTCTTCCAAAAAACACAAATTTTTAACAAAATGCATGAATTTTTAACCAGAAAAAGGTAAATTTTCAATAAAAAATGGAATAATTGAATTTTTAGCTTGAAAACCATAAAATTTGTACTAGTTGAATACAACTAAAAAAGACGAATTGTTAACAAAATATGTGAATCCTCAAACAAAATGATGAATTTCAACTAACAAGATTAATTTTCTACCAAAAAATATAAATGTTTAACAAAATACATGAATTTTCAACTAGGAAAAATAAATTTTTAACCAAAAATGGAAGCGCTAAATTTTCAGTTTGAAAAACAATGAAATTTTCACCTGTTAAACACAACTAAAAAACCAATTTTTAACGAAATATGTGAATCCTCAACCAAAATAATGAATTTCAATAAAAAAGATTAATTTTCTACCCAAATAGACAAATTTTAAACAAAATACATGAATATTTTACAAAACAGTTATGAAGGGAATATTATAAACAAAAAATGGAATAGCTACATTTTCAGATAAAAAAATTAATTTTTATTTCACAAAAAAAATGAATTCCCAACAAAATGGTTACATTTTTAAATAAATAGTTTCATTTTAAATAAATAGTTTCATTTCCAATCATAGTAGTTTCATTTATAACCAAATATGTGAATCATTAACAGCTGAATTTTTAAACCAAAAATATGAATTTTTAACAAAAATGTCGATTGACGACCCAGCAGTTAAATTCTAACAAAAATAATAAACTGTTAGCCAAATTAAGTGATAGTTAATATTTGAAACAACCATTGAAAAATGATAAATGCATATAATAAAGATATAAACATACAATTGAATTTAAATAAAATAAAATAATTTTTTTAAATTAATAAATATAATAAACAACAGTTGATTGACATAAAACGCAAAAAAATTTTGAATTGAAATAAAATGCTCTAAAATTAATTAAAATGAAGTAAACAAATAAGCATGATAAAAAAAATCAATAAATAATAATATAGAAAATATCATGCAAAAAGGATTTCGGAAAAATGATTTTTTTTTTTAATTAAAAACAGTTATAATTAACCAAAAAAAAAAGTTAATTAAAATCAAAAGAATAAAAGAAGTAATATAGTTATAATTTTAGTAAGTGAAATTAATTTTGAACCAAAAATGATGAATGTTCCGAAAAATAGGTAACATTTACTCCAAAGAGATGAATTATCAAGTAAAATGTCGAATCTTCAACAAAAAGAAATGTTGAGAAAAGAGTTCTACATTCAATTAAAGATTAGAATTTTAAATTAAAAAAATGATTTTTTTAACCGGGATAATTAATTTTCAACTAAAAAAGATTTATTCCACTCGAATTGTAAAACGTATAACCAAACAAGATAAATTTTGAACCAGAAATATAATAGTACGTTTTTCAACCAATAATAATTAACTTCAAACCAAGAATAATTGGATTTTCTTACTGGATTTGTTATTTTAGTTTAAATTCAAGGAAAAAATGAAAAAAAAAAATTTGAATAAAACGATAAGAAATTTTTCAGAAAAGCAGAAAAGACTACATGGATGGCTCCTAATATTTTCAAATTATCTGCCGTCTCATTTAGTCTTCAAATTATATCAATAGTGAAATACAAATAATGCACCGAGATAGATGAATTAATTTTAGAAGATAACTTAGGACTTGTAAAACTTTCAAAAGAATTAAGTGGAAATTTTTTGGCAGTCTTACAATAAAGAAAGTACTGCGAAAAATAATAAAAAAAGAAGTAGGACTGTTTCCGTGCTTGTGTCTTTAGAAAGTCCAGCTAAAATAATAAACTTTTGTTTCAGAAATTATTTAAGGCTTGCACAAATTTGAGAAAATAGTTTGTCTTTTTCTGGTATTTTTGTCCTGAAAAAATTTCTTCTAAGGTTAAAAAAAAATCGGTTGAGTCTTTCTAGAATCTTTGTCCTACCTAAATCCTTAAGCATTTCAAAAACATGGAACTTTTCTCGGGATTTTGTCTCGAATGAGACTTTTTTCCTTACTAGGGTACGGAAAATATAAACATACATTAATGAAATTATATCCTGCTTCAATCTTCAGATAATTACACTAATAAAACTTATTTTTCACATGAGTCAGTTATTTAGTATCACTTTCTTTCAGTATACTAATTCAAAGATTAAAAAAAAATAATCATAAAAAATAATCTAGTAATAAATTTAGTGGGCAACCCCAAGAGCAAAATTAATCAAAATAATTGAATTCCTGCCTTCTGTTCATCTCCAAATTGATTGAATACGATACTAAAGGCCGTCACAGGCAGTAAAATAATCGAGCTATCTTCATAAATGTCGAAATTGTAAGGTGCAAGTGATTCAACAGGTTAGTCGGCTATTGTTCGACTAATTGGATTTACTTAGGCTTCACGTGAAATCAGAGAAATCACTTGATTACATATGATCTTACAATTATTTGAATATCTCAAAAATCATAGGAGATATAATATAACAATACGTTTTTCAACATAGTTTTAAATTATGTAAATTGTGTAAGTACGTACTCTAACTACAGTCAATATCAAAATTTATCAAACCTATATAATGACTTATAAAATCAAATGAATTAGACCCATTTTTAATTTCTGCTTATTTTTAAGAAGAAAAATTAGTGTTGGTCTGCAGAGATATTTCATTTATTTTTCCATATACTTCTTTATTGTTTTGTTTCATTATTCAAAGATAAGAAGCACAATTGAGTGTAAAAAGTAAGTAATAAGTTTAGATTAATAATATGTGAAATACTTAAGAACAATTTTGAATCTTAAAAAGTGTACAATAAGTTGAAATTATGTATTACAACTACAATTATTGAATTTTAGTTGATTATATAAAAAAAGTAAAAAAAGTGTTTCAGATTGACTATATTCTTTAGAATTAAAGGACTTTTTTCAATTCTCTGAAATCTTTGAATATTCTGAATTTCCTAAATTTTTCAATGTTCCAAATTTTTTGAAATCCTTGAATTCGTTGAATATTTTGAGCTCTCCGAAATACTTAGAATATCTGGCATTCTAAATGTACTTAAATATCCTTAATTTCTTAGATATTCATAATTCTTTGAAGTCCCTGAATATCCTGAATTTTCAAAATTTTCTAAATTCTCTGAATCTTCTGAATTCCTTAAATTTTCTGAATTCCTGATATTCCTAGAATTTTCTGAATTTTCTAAACTCTTTCAATTTCTTCATTTCCGTTGATTTATTAAATTCCTTTAATGCAGTAAAATGATTGAAATGCTTGAATATTTAGGAATTTCTAATACGTTTTATGTTTTTTTGAATTTTTCAGTATTGTTGGAATCAGCTGAATTCTTTAAATTACCCAAATGCTCTGAAATCTATAAAATTTGCTGATTCCCTGGGATTTCTTAAATATTCTGAATTCCATAAATCCCCTAAATTTTCTGAATTCCTTCAGTTATTTTAACTTCACAAATTTTTTTAATTTCCTTACTGCCCTAAATTTTCCTAAATTCCTTAAATATTCAGAATTCTCTACATTCGATAAAATCCTGGAATATTCTCAATTTTCTGAATTCCTGAAATATTCTGAATTTCCTAAATTCTTTTGATTTTCGAAATACCATAAAATCTCTGATTCTCCTCATTTCATAAAAAATTCTTAAATCCCTTTAATGTTTCTGAATTTCACTGAATTTTTCGCATAATTTTAGAGTCTCTGAAATGTTTTTAGTTTTCAGGATTCTGGAAATTCGACGTATCAATGGAATTCAGATAATTTAGAGAATTCAGATGAATTCAGATGTATCTGTTATTCTTAAAGAATTAGAAAAATTCTGGGAACGTGAAATATTCAAAAAGATATGACAGAGTTCAAAACCATTCAAAATAATGTAAAACAATAGAGAACTATTAGGAGCTGAATATTCTCGTAACAAAATTTTGAGAATAAAAAGGTTATATACCATAAGAAAAAGATAATGTCGGAATTATTCCCAAAATTTAATGTGACGATTAAGAAATTTTAACAAAACTCTGGACAATTTTTTTTTACCCTGATCCTTATCTAGTGGGGTGAAAATGACCCTAGATTCGAATTTAGCGATTCCACGCACGTCTGAGAAAAGCGGCTCTTTCCGATTCGATGGTTCATTTTTTTAAAACTTGGAATGACATTGGTTCTGACCTAATGGCGTCGAATTAACCCTAGACTTAGATTCTGCGACCCCAAAAACGTCTAAGAGTAGAGGTTTTCTCCAATTCCACGGTTTTTTTAATTTTGACCTTAAGGTAACCTTTATCCCGACCTGATAGGATAAAAATGACCCCGGATTCGGAATAAGCAATTCCAAAAACGTTTTAGAATAGAGGTTCACGCCGATTGAATGGTTTTTTCTCATTTTTCCTTCGCTTGTCCTTGTTCCTTACCTGGTTTCAGAAAATTCAGAGACCTTAAAAACGTCGAGAGAAGAGGTTTTTTCCGATCCGATGGTTTTCTTTATTTGACCTTTAAGTGGACTTGATCCTGACTGATGGGGTTAAACCGACCCCGTATTCGGATATAGCGACCTCAAAAACGTATCGGTATGGTGGTTTAGCTCGGGTTGCAGAATATTTTTTTTGTGGGTCTGTGTAATCAGATATCAGGAATGCAAAAGATCCACAAACCTTGTTCGACATTCTATAATCGTAACCAAAAAATGGACAATTTTTTGTAACTTGCAATACCTTGTACGTGACGATAGTGACATATTAAATTCTTTTGCGGAAATTGTAGAAACATAGCAAGGAAATCGCCTTAAGTCAATTTGATTAGACTGCAGGAATTCAGAAAGTCCACAAACCTTGTTTGACATTCTATGAAAGTAAAGGATGAATAGAAAGATATTTTATAACCTTAAATTATAATGACCTGAGTGTTATTTCATATAGAATATTTGTGCGAATATCACAGAAACCTAGCGAGGAAATTACCTGAAGGCAAAATAATCAGACAGCAGGGATGCATAAGATCCACATACCTTGTTTGACATTATATGACCGTAATGAAAAAAAGGAAGATTTTTTGTAACTTTCAATTATACATACTTAAGGGTAATCACATATAGATTACTTGTGTGGAAATTATAGGAACTCAGCAGAGAAAATCGCCTTGAGGCAATCTTATCAGACAGCATGGATTGAGAAGGTCCACAAACCTCGTTCGAC
>JAUELO010000010.1:6409273-6427453 GCA_032357855.1 Amphibolips quercusostensackenii | reverse complement strand
AATGAGGAATTGTCCAGTAGGCGATAATCACCCAATCTTTCCACATACTTTTATTAAAGTTGTTACAAATAGCGATTCACTACAGTCCAAATTGAATCATAATAGCGAACGCAATCCTGGTTCATCCTCTTCTCTTAGGCAACATTCACCTGGCCTGCCTTCTCCTCAGGAGCTTCCTCTTCGTGACAAGTCTAGATCTCATACGGGAAGGCCTCCTTTTGATAAAGTACTTGGATATGCACTTGGACAACTTGGATATGTTCGGCTTGTTCCTTGCTCAAATCAGAACCGGCGATTCGAGTTTCGAAGATACGTTTTTCCTGTTGGCAAACGAATTCAAGTTCTAGTAGGAAGAGATAAATATGCGCCCGTGCCAACCCAAGAGAATATTGTATTATCAACATCCACTGGTGAGGTTTTTGCTATATTAGAGTATACTGGAATTCTTCGTGCAATATATAGTCATGATGAAACTCATCGAAGAATAAAAATAAATATGGTTAGCGGCGCAATCAATAATATGACTGAAGAGGAAACTCAAGAATGTAGAGTAGGTATCGATAACCCAGTCCTGCCGTATCTTTTCAGGGAAGTCATTGCAAATTGCGATTCATTGGAGACTGTGTATCATTAATTCAATAAAAATTCTAAGGCATTATGGTCCTCAAGGTTTTTTTTGCTTTTTTTCGCTCATACTCCAAAATGGACATCCTTGTTTTTTTTTCTTTGAATTTTTCAAATTTGCGAAGTAACACTTTGATGCAAATATAAAATAAATCCTAATTCTTTCTTTTTTCTTGCATTATTTGGTGAACAACATATTTATTCTCAGTATCTGTTGGATTTATTCCGCGGGGGATTGTGCAGACGAAAAACAAATGATACGTAATAGTATGTTTCACATAAAAATCATATTATTAAATATAATAAAAGTATTATAATCGATTATTCGCTTCTGGAGTAATAATTTGACGATTCAAATTCTTGATTTTACCATTAAGTTGTAGCAGATTATAAAAATGTGTCACTTGATATTATTTGTTAATTTTATATACAAATAAGATGAACAATTATTCTAAGTGGAATCTCAAAAGGAGAAAAAAATAATTTTTATTTAATTAATTAACGCGATCAGTATGGAATTCCTGCGCATGTGGCGCGGTAATACACTAGCGGACAAAGCGAGTAACCAGATAATGATCAAAGAAAGTGGTGTAAAGGAAACACTAGTTAACATATGTGACAGAAATGGGTTCAAACGGCTTGGGCATGTTGAGAGTATGAAAATTGAACGACTGACGAAACAAGTGTATCAAGGTAAAGTAAATGGCAATGTGTCCAGAGGCAGACCGCAGAAGGAATGGTTAGAATGTGTGAATAAGACCCTAATTCAACGAGACATGAGAAGCCATAGAAATACAAGAGCTTGTATGAAAAAATGCATGGACGTTCAGAAAGCAAGGGCAGTGTGCCAAGAAAGGAAAGTTTTTTAACAAATAGTTTATAAGAATTGCATTAAGAAGAGTGCCAGTAGAATGAATGTCACATTAAACAAAAGACCTTGGAAGCTCATGGGCCCAAGTGTGAAACTTTACATGATGAATTTGAAAGGCTCTTGACTTGGGGTGATCGCTGGAGAGATTAAGCAGCAACCTAGGTAGGAGCAGTGTTGCTGAACGAACGTGTTGTACGGGACTTCTAAATCAATCTATAAAATCTATACCTTCTTCCCTAAATTATTTCCTTACTCAACAAGTAAATCACGCCTACCCTGAAAGTGAAGTAGCCTAATGTTATAATAATAATTGTTATTCACTTGTTATCTAACAGATTTTCAGAAACAAAAAACCGAAAATTACTGACAACATAATTCAAAAAAGACTATGAAGAAAACGAGTTTCCTCCGCCTATAGATGCAACTAATTGTGAATTAAATTTGAAATAACTCTAAATGAATGTTTATAAAGATAATTTATGCCCAATAACTTTACATGGTAAGCCATAATATTTCTAATGATCGTATACTGTGCCAAAAAAATGCGCTTAAAAATGCATAATAGCAGTTTTATGCAAAACGAACGCTACAGAAGATATTTTTTTAAAAATTTCTTTGACAGTATTTTTTTTTATTTAAAAAGTTACAAGGTTCCAAGCGTTTTTACCTAATTTTAAAATGTTTAAACAATGATAATTATATAAATACATTTTTTAAATATTGAAAAAATTTCTATTTGTTTAATTTTGTTTTCCACCAAATCGTGAAATGGTATCATTTTCTGAATATAATGACACAATTAACGAATGCCGAGAGTAATATTTTTGGTCAATAACCATTTGCAATTTTTTAATAAAATAATATTACCTGCTCCTTTTTATAGTACGGCTCAAGTTTTTTTTATCTTTTACACATGATATAACTGAAAAAAATTGTTATAAGTAATAATCATTTTTTTTTTTAATTAGAATATAAGTTCTGGGATGAGAAAATAATGAAATTTCAAGCATACTAGATCGTCATGCGCGAGCATGTAGCGCGCGCCCATGGCAATTTTTCAAATAAAAAATGTTAAAATTTTAGTAGTCAACAATTATATGAATTGGTAATAATCTGATTTTTCCTGAATAAAATTAGTATTTAAATTGATTAAAAAACAGTTCGTTTTTCTTATAATCAAGGTATTTTTTACATTTGAATAATATGGAAAATAGATTAAATATTATATAATATACAAAGTATAACTTTTGTTTCCATAGTAAATGGGAATTTTAAAAAATCTGTGAAGTTAAAAGATTTTTATTTAAAATAAGGACATTGTATCTTAATTTCAAACAAAAATAGAATAATCAAATTCGCAGTTAAAAAAATTAATTGAAAAAAACATTTTCCGATAAAATAATTGAATTTTTGAACCAAAGAGATGAAATTTTAATTAAGAAAGTAAATTTTCAACAAAGAAGTTTAATTTTCAACCAAGTCATTAAATTTTTAATCAAAGAAATGACTTTTCAAAAAATAAAATAAATTTTTAAAAAAGTTCATTTTTTAACCAATTGATTTAATTTTCAATCAACGAAAGTTATTTTTCATAAAAAAAGACAAACCGACAATAAAATACGTACATTCTTAACCAAATTGTTACATTCAAAACCAAATAAAGAATAATTAAATATGCAGATAAAAAAATTATTCAAATAGAAACAACAAATTTTTAATAAAATGGTAGAATTTTTAATCAAAGAAATAGATCTTTAAATAACTAAATAAATGTTTAACAAGGAAGTTCAATTTTCAACCGAACAATTGGATTTTTAATCAAAACGTTTAATTTTATACTAAAAAAGATAAACTTACAATAAAATACATAAATTTCCAACCAAATTTTTGAATTTGCAATTAAAAATAAAGGAAAAAAATTTTTAGTTAAAAAAATAATATAAAAAACGAATTTTCAACATAATAGTTGAATTTTCAGCAAGCAAGATGACTCTTCAAATAATAAAATGAATAGTAATTAAATTTCACTCCTACAAGATTAATTGTCTACAAAAAAAAAATTAATTTAAAATAAAATAAATATGTTTTTAACCAAATCGTTGAATTTTCGAACAAAAACAGAAAATTGAAATTTCCAGTAAAAAAAATTATTAAAAAAAAATTTTCATTGGAATACTTGAATTCTAAGTTGGCTCTTTAAATAACAAAATAAATTTTCAACAAAGAATTTTTAGATAAAAATTTAACAATTTTTTAAAAAATTTGTGGGTTTTATAGTAGGTTCGTCTTTTCCGGTAAGAAGTTAATCTTCTTCATTAAAAATTGAACTTCTTTCTTGAAAATTCATTTTGTTATTTAAAGAGACAACTTAGAATTCAAGTATTCAAATGAAATTTTTTTTTTTACAATTTTTAACCGAAGACAAAATAATTATATTTCCAGTTAAAAAATAATAATTGAAAGAAATAAATCTGAAAAAGTATATAAATATTCAACCAGAGAGATAGCACTTCAGATAATAAAATTAATTTTTAAGAAAGAAATTAAATCTTTAACTAAGCAGTAATTGAATCTTCAACTAAGAAGATTAATTTTCTACCAAAAAAGATAAATTCACAATTAAATACGTATATTTTATATTAAGTTGTTAGATTTTTAACAAAAAATTTAAGAATAAAATTTCCAGTTTGAAATAATTAAAAAAAAACTATTTTCAACAAAAAAATAAAATATTTATCAAGTAAGATAGTCCTTCAAATAATAAAATGAATTATTAACGAAGAAGTTCAATTCTTAATCCAGAAGATTTATTTTGTTTCATAAAAAAACGAACTTAATATACAATCAATACATTTTTAACGAAATTGTTGAACTTTCAACCGATAACGATCAATTTTGAACCGGAAACAAAATAATTAAATTTACAGTTACAAAATTAATTTTAAAAAAATAAATTGGAAATAGTAGTTGAATTTTTAACCAGTGAAATGGATCTTCAAATAATAACATGAATTTTCAACCAAGCAGTAAATGAATTTCCCACAAAGAAGATTAATTTCTTACCAAAGTAGGTAAATTTATGATTAAATATATTATTTTTTAGCCAAATTGTTTAATTTTCAACAAAAAATTAAAAAACAAAATCTTTAGTTGAAAAAATTGAAAAAAAAACCATTTTCAACAAAATAGTTAACTTTTCAACAAGAAAGATGGCTCTTCAAATGATAAAATAAGTTTTTAACAAAGAAGTTCAATTTCCATTTAAAAAGGTAGATTTTGTACCAAAAAAACGAACTTACTATATAATTTATATATTTTTAAACAAATTGTTAAGTTTTTAACCAAAAATAGAATGATAAAATTTTCGGTTGGAAAAATTATTTTAAAAAACATTTTCAACCAAATACATTGTTAAATTTTCAGCAAGAGAGATGCCTCTTTAAATCATAATATAAATGTTAAACGAAAAGTTTAATTTGCAATCAAGAAGACTAATTTTGTACTAGAAAAGACGAATCCACGATAAAATACATAAATTTTCACCTAAATTGTTGAATTTTCAACCAAAAATAAAATGAAATTCGTAGTTAAGAAAAGTATTTCGCAAGAGCAATTTTAAACAAAATAGTTGAATTCAGGAAAAAGAGATAGCTCTTGAAATAATAAAATGAATTTTTGAACAAAGAATTTTATTTTTCAATCATAAAGATTGATTTTGTACAGAACAAGACCAACTTACAATGAAATTTATCAATTTTTAACGAAATTGTTGTATTTTTAAGTAAAAACGACCAATTTTTAAACAAAAACATAATAATTAAATTTCCAGACAAAAATTAATTTTAAAAAATAAATCTAGATAAGTCTTTGAATTTCCAACCAGAGAGATAGACTTTTAAATAATAAAATGAATTTTTAACAAAGAAGTTCAACTTTCAACCAAGTAGTTGAATTTTGAACAAAAAAAAGATTAATTGTCAATGAAAAAATGTAGAGACCAATTTTTAATGAAAAACAGACAAATTCAAAATTAGTCGAGCGTTTTCAGTTTAACCTTCACAGTTCTTAAACAATTTATATGTTTGTCAAAACCCTTTACAGTAAACTTCTTTATATTTTTCTAAACAACTTCTCTGCAGGAAGTTTTTCTTTGTCTAAGCTTCTCTCGATAAATAAGAACCTCAGCGATTATATTACACGAATTACACAATAGCTTGGAAAATGATTTTTATATTTTGTTTTATTAGAAATTATAACTTTTTACTTACACAATTATCTTTAGAATATTACAAAGGGTATTTTATCTGAGTTTCATTGAAGAGTTCCTAAAACTGTCTATTTAAGTTTTATGTGCTGTTAGTCCACGAGAACACAAGGGGACATGTTCTATGCTTTACAAGGTGGAAGGTGTGGGCTACGAGGTTTTTTAACATATGAACGTAAATATTCGGGATCGGACAAACAGAATGAATCCTCTATCTCTTTATAGTCGTGGAAAATAAGAGACAGATTTTCGGGCAAAGACACGCTCCGTAAATTTCGAAATATAAACTACTATCGACTGTGAAATTTTGTAAAGTTGCGGTACGCCAAGGTGGCGGTGGATTAATGGAAAAGTGGCGAGCTGTATTACCGACTTCGAACTGCGATTCGATCGCTAAACTCAAAAGTGATTCCAAAAAATATGCGCATGCTTGAACTGAGCTGTGCTCATTGGATCATTAGCTCATTAGCATTCGCTTTCTCACATGAAACTCAAATACAGGCGCGGAACATCGTGTCAAACCTACAGCAAGCAAACGAAACTTTCAACAATCGTAATTCTCGTTCATCTTTCCATTGCAATCCAACCTACGGATACTAAACGGAACATCTTGTCACACGCGTACCGAAAGCCTTTCAAGAGAATCGTTACATTGAAAACGACAATATCTTTCTGAGATTTCTTAATAAGGATAGAGTAAGAGTAGGTACTGCGTAGGTAGGTACGTAGTAGGTAGGCACTGCGACGCACACTGTGAGGTTATGCACTTTTTCGTTAAAAAATGTCCAGAGCCTTCAATTTTGGTCTGATTAAAATTTTTTTATTGAAGTGCATTAAATCTTAAAGAACATTGCAATCAGAGCTTTTGTCTTCTCTTTTTGTTTCTTCTTAGGAAAACTGTCCAATTGGTAAAAGAAAATATTTCATATCATCAGGTCCATATAATAATATCTTATGGACGGTGCCAGGCATGTGGTACATAGGTATACATGTACGTAGAGTTGTGCTGTCTCCATAGTATGTGTTTTAAATGTTTTCAAGTCACTTGACTCTGTACTTTGTTAATTTTTACAGAATGTACGCAAATTTTTCCACCGGCTATATGCAAAAGATTTTCAATAGAGTGATTCCTAGCATGTAGTGTTAATAACCCATAATCATATGACTTAATATCTATAACATTGCCTTTGACTCTAATTAAGTCATTTAACTCATTAAGTATAGCTTGATGAATGTAAAGAGTCATAGATGATAAAGTTCCAGAAAGAGCCTATCAAAATTTTTCGTCCATTATCGTCAACACAAGGATAGCCGATTCCGCGTCCTTAAACACTACCTTTAAAAGTCGAGTTGTATGATCACTTCTTTCCCTAGTCTCATGATCTTGATATCATTCAGACATATATTATATAACTTACTGAATACTTCATGAAGTTTGCTTTATCTTGATACACTCTTGTTTCAGCGATTTTGACTATTTACAATCTCAATTACAATATCCTCTGAAGTTCGAGGAAAGCTGATTTCTTTTCTCCTATCGTCCACTCTTTCAAAATGGCTACTAGGTCTCTTGCATGCATTTTTTAAATTATACAAATTCTTTTTACGCTGCTTATTTTCTTCTGCCAGTTGCTGATAAGATCATTCATGCTGAGATATCCTACCTTTTACAAACTCAAATTGACTTATTAAGAGATCGCTTTGCTTAGAGATAGATGAATCTTCTTTCGTTGCAGTTGTGGTAATGGATGAATTTCACATCGGCGCTGGAATTGTGCGATTCACAAGTAGAGAATTCGGACTCATTATAGTTGATTCACTTGTAGGAGACAATATTGAACAATCCAAACTGTTACGATTGTCCTTGTTTGATTCTGAGGTATGGCGCTTATCTAGCACACTCTGAAAATTTGTTTCGTTATCCGCATCCTTAGTTGACTTTATGGAAGCAGCTGCACCATCGATGGTAAGACTCACTGCACGAATTGCAGGAGCGAGCAGAGTTTACTTTACCTATGAAGATCTGAAACAGTTTCACGACTATATAGGAATAATTTCTGGTTAGAAGGAACAATCAAAAAAATTGTTATTGTGTTATAAGCAAATTAATAGAAAAAAGTCAATTTTTGGGATTAGCAGTGTTTACCTTATTCAATTTAATAGATTTTGTGAAATTGTAAAGGAAATAAATGTTCTATTACCATTAATTAAAAATGGATGATCTTTGATAATTTTTTAAACAATATTTATAAACAAATTCACAATTAGCGACTTTTTAATGTATAGGTTACATTTTTGTTCACAGAATCAACTAGGTATGTCTTTCTGATAAGTCTTTACCATAATACTTTGCAAATTGACAACAATTATGCTATAGTCAAACAATTTACATAAACAAATTCACAGCTTGAAGATTTTTCTATAAACAGGCTTAATTTTGTTTTGCGGAATCAACTGAAGATTTATTTTTGATGACTCTTTGCTATAATATTCTGCAAATCAACAATAATTACTTACTATTTAAACAATTAAAAAAAATGTATAATTACAATTAATACGCTCAAAATTTGTATACAGATTTGACTAAGAATGTCTTTTCGATGACTCTTTGCTATGATACTTTAAAAATTTACAAAAATTATTTATTATTTAAACAATTATTTTAAACAAATGCATTTTGTGTCCATTTTTAACCAAATGACAACTTCGGTTGTTCCTTAATTCAATAAACTCACGTAGTATTTAAAAGCAGTGCTTTAGCCTCTGGAGCAGTGATCTCTCAAATTCGGGAAACTGATATCTTAAGCTTCTCAAATAAGGGTCAGCATAACGCAACAAAAAGTATAAAAAAATTGAGCCTATTTATTAGAACTGTGAATTTGTTTATAAAAATTATTCAAATTATGAATCTTTGCTGTCAATTTGCAAAGTACCATAGAAAAGATTTGTCGAAAAGGCATCCCTGGTTGATTCCGTTAACAGAAATTGAGCCTCTACATTGAAAAATGGCCAAATGAATTTAAGGAAATTCAGGAATTCGTAATATTACAGAAATTTAAGGATTTAAGAATATTCTAGGATTTCAAGAAATTCAGAGAAATAAAGAATTATAGAAAATGTAAGAACTTTAAAGATTTTAAGAAAATCATTCAAGCTGCTATTAATTTGTTTTTAAACTATAGAATATAATTATTTTTAAAGGGAACAATGATAAAAGATTTAAGAATGCAACCGAACCATTTTTAAAGATTTAATATATGCTTTTAATTAAAGATTGTTTAATATTTTTACATTTATATATGATATTTTTATTTTTTTATTTTTCATGAAATTTTTCCACGAATTATCATTATTAGAACGCTTTTGACGAAAGTGAAGAAATAACAGTGAATCTGTATTAGTGTTCGAATTTATCATGATTATTGGTATACTTTATTACATTATTTGCTCGAGCAGTGTAGCCACATTTTTTATCCGCTCTTCTTCAGATTATGTACAGAAATAGACCTTGGAATGACTAAACCTTTACTCAATAAAAATCGTTTTCAATAAAAGAATAAAATTTTACGAAATATTTAAATATTACAAAATGTTCTATAAGACTAGTTTCACATAAGACCTCTGTTTGTTGTCCTTCACGCGGCTTGCACGTGAATAAAGGCAAATAATGCTATATCCCACCTCCTGTATTAATTATTTAACAAAAGATAAAATTTTCTATACCATCAAGCTTTAATACTATTCAATGAGAGTCTCAATATTTATCAATTATATTTAATCAAGAAATTTCAATTTATCTTAAGAAGATGGACTATCCAGGACCTTTTTTTGTAAATCATTAGAACGGGTTTTTCAATAAAAAAATGTTGATGTTAAGAATTGAAACTACTTTCTGAATATTTATGTATTTTTTCATATTTGTTGCTTGATTGAAACATAGTTTAAAGAAAATTAAAAAAAAATTTGAGATAAAATTGCGTCTTCCAAAGTGTTCGCAGAAATATTTTGAAATGAAAAAGCCTTTGAAAATAGTAAGAGTTTTTTCTTCTACTTAAAACAAAAGTTGTATAATTGTTATTCAATTTCAATTATCGATGGCTTATTTTTTTGTGAACCATACATTCCTAAAATGTAGGTGTGTCACGAAAATCTCGAAAGTACTTACTGTTTTCGGTTTTTTCTCAATGCCGATTGGGCAATTTAAAAAAATCCAAGAAAAGAATGTTGCCAAATTCAAACACATAATTAAGAATTCAGATAGAGTTTGAGGGAACTGACAAAAAATATTATATTTCTGTGTATAATAGAACAAACAAAAAATTTTTACTGATCAATGTAAAATTTTATTCTTTAACCAAAGCCAGACATATTCCGCAAAATTAAAATTTTATTAGACATGAGCAAAAGTAACTTTATTGTCAAATATCAATGAAAAGTTGTATTTTTGCAACAAGTGAGTATAGTCATTTTTCATAATTTTTATTGCATTTTTTTAGTTAAAATAATTATTTTTAAAAACTTAAACTTACCCAAAAAGACAAATTTTTAACAAAAAATAAAAGCATTACATTGTCAGATAACATAATTGATTTTCAACTACGGATAAGAAATTTTTCTTTATATAATAAAATTTTTTATTAACAAATTATTTGAATTCTTAATCAAGACAGAAAATTTTTAAACAAAAAAAGGCGTTTTTGACCAAAAAGTTGAATTTGTAACCTAAATATATACGTTTTTTATCAAACTAATTCAATTGTGAGCCCGAAAAAGATGCAACGTGAATTTTCATCTAAAAAAAGATCAATTTTTCAATAAAAATAAAACTGATACATTTTTCAGTTTAAAAAAATTAATTTTTCACAACCAAAAGAAAAACGAATTTTCAACAAGATAGTTCAGTTTCACAAAAATAAAATACTTTTCACCTAAAATAATGAATGTTCAGGCAAAAAATATAAATTTTTGACTAAATAATTGAATTTCCTACCAAAAATAAGAAAATTTTTAACAAAATCGATCAATGTTTCACCAAGGAGATTTTAAATAAAAAAAAGTTACCTTCTGAAAAAAATGAATTTTTTACCAATTAATTTTGAACCAATAAATAAATTTTTAACATTCGCAGTATTTTATCAAATTCTCATAAAAAGTGAGCTCTTCATGAGTTATGACATTTTTTAAAAAATTAAAATTTTTGATTTTAAATGTGATTTTTCGCCACCTAGAACAAACTCCACGCGCCCTGTAACATCATAGTTTAAAGAAAATTTATGGATAAAATTTGGGCAAAAAATTTTTTCAATTAACATTTTAGTTTAAACAGAATTTTTATTAGATTCTTAAAAAAGTCAGAATTTATTTTCTCAACAAAATATATAATTTAAAGTGGTCTCAAGTTGAATTAAAAAAAAATCACCCTAGTGCATATGTTTTTTAAATTTAATGTAAAGGCTTAAAAACTGTAATTTTTCTTTCGTTCTTGTTGAACATTCGTTTTCCTTGGTAAATTAACAGAGAGTATGCAGAAAAAAAATTTCTTTGGATAAATAAAATGTAATAATTTTTTGAATAAAGTTTTTTACGATAGACAAGGCCAGAATCATTGGTCATTGGTTCCGAAGTTACATTAGTTAAACGAATTAAACCATTATTCAGGCTTTCTTTTACTTTAAGAAAATGAGGATGGTTTATACTTTTGTCTTCACTTTGTCGGTCATCCTTAATTTTATTCGTGAATATGATAATATAATATATCTATAACTTTAATTATATTTTATGTAACACATGCGTAAATACGGCCATCTTTCATGCCTGTGGGTCGAATCTGAAGTGCCCCTTTTTACCATATAGGTACATACTATCCATTATATTACTATAAGCTAATATATAATGGTCATTACTTATGTATGATGTAATAATTTTTTGTGGCATAGACAACAAAATACCAATGAATTTTCAACAAAGTATTTCAATTTTTAACATAAACTAGAAAAGCCTAATTTTAAGAAAAACTAAATTTTTAACATAATACTAAAGTTTTTCACCCAAAAAGGTAAAGTTTCATCTAAAATAAGAGATTTTACAACCGAAAATGCAAAACTTCTGTAAAATAGATGAACTTACACCCTGAAAATATAAATTAAAAGTAGTATGTTTTTAACCCAGAATTTGCATTTGTTAAAAAATGGAGCAAATTCCAAACAACAATGGTCAGTTCTCAAAAAAAAAACGAGTTTTTAATTGGAAAAAGTCAAACTCTCAACCAATCTTTAATGCGGTGAAAGTTAGTAACAGAAATCTTAATTGAAATGTTAATAAACTATACATCTACTCACTTTGCTTGTTTTAAAATAACTGTTCACCTGGAACAAAAAAAATAAGACAAGAAATTCGAACGAAGCTTTCAAGGAAGGATGAAAAAAGAGAGAACTCCAAACTTCCAGAAATTAAAAATTCGAAGGCGAAAACCAACTCAGTAAGAATTTTCACCACACTTCATCCACGTTGTACAAGTAATTCTACCATAAATGGTTCACCGCGTTCATTTGGACTGACATGCAGAAAAACTTTAAAAATATTACTCTAATCTTTTTTTCGAAATCTGAAAAATTACTCTTAGAGACAGTATCATCCAACTTAAAATCTCTTTGCCAGATGAACGACATTTCTACACTAATTTCACTTAAAGTGCTTGTGTCTACACTCAGCAAAATTATGCGCTGTTACTCCACAGTGAACACAAGTTAGATCTTTAGAATTCTGTCTTAGTCTCCACCCCTTAAATATGTTTTCCACCGGTACTCGTTTTGTACTCACAACCATCTCAAAATAACTAGCCGAAAAGCATTCTACCGGTACCATCAGATAAATTTATACCGTCACTAGCAGCGTACTGCCAAAGAATTGATCCCCTATTTCTCCTTACAGAATTAAGTTTACAGTTTGACGGAAATCCTTATACTAAACGAACTCTGAGTTCTGCTTCTTCTTCTACCAGACAACAGTCACCTTAACGGACATGTCCGGAAGAACTTCCTCTTCGCGGCAGGTCCAAGTCTCCTCAAGGCAGGCCTTCTTCCTTTGAAGTACTTGGATACAAGCTTAGCGAACTTGGATATATTCGGCTTTGTCCCCGCACCAATCAGAGACTTCAATTTGAATTCAGGAGATACATTATTCCTGCTGATAAACCAGTTAGAGTGCAAGCAGGACGTAACAGCTATGCCCGCGTGCCCAATGGAGAACATATAGTATTATCAGCATCCAATGGTGAAATTTTTGCAATATTAGAGTATAGTGGTATTCTTCGTGGAATATATAGGACCTATAGAAATCATTCGAGAGCTAAAATAAATATGATAAGCGGCGTAGTTGATAATTTGACCCCAGATGAAATTAGGGATTGTCCAATAGGCGAAAGTCATACCATTTACCCACATAATTTTATTAAAGTTGTCACAAAATACGATTCCCTACACTCTGAATTAAATCGTAATAGCGAACGTAATCCTGGTTCTTCTTCGGCCAGTCAACATTTACCTGACGTGTCTTCTCCCGAGTAGCTTCTTCTTCGTTCCAGGTCCCAATCTCCTCCAGGCAAGCCTCCTTCTGATAAAGTATTGGGATATGCACTTGGACAACTTGGATATATTCGGCTGATTCCCAAAACAAATCAGAACCGTCGATTTGAATTTCGAAGATACGCTTTTCCTGCACGTATACCACTCAGAGTACGAGCAGGACGTAGTGGCTATGTGCCAATGCCAACGCAAGAACAGATTGTATTATCAACAGCCAATGGTGAAGTTTTTGCAATATAAGAATATACTGGGATCCTTCGCGGAATATATACAACACATCGAAAGCATTATAGAATAAAAATAAATATGATAAGCGGCGCCGTCGATAATATGACCGCAGATGAAATGAAGGAATGTCAAGTGGGTATAGACTCCCCTATCTTTCCGCATAATTTTACAGAAGTTGTCGCTAATTATAGTTCACTTTAAGCTGTCTATCGTAATTTCAATGAAAGAACTTGTAGACTAAAATATATTAATCTTTGTAACCCGAATTCGGATTAAAATTGAATTAAAAGATAACCTGTTCAATGTATTATGGTACTCAAGGCTTCTTTCTTCCTACCTTTTGCAAAAAAAAAACCATTAACACTCTTCGATTTTCGGAGATATTAATTTTTTCGTGCAGTCGCGTGCTCAAACTATCTACCCACAGCAGCAGACACAGTGATGTGAAATCAAATAACATGTCCCCAATAACTTTCAGATGGCAGTTCTAGATTGATTTTAGATTCCGTTTTCTTAGAATTTTTTAAATTAATTTAAAATTTGTTTGTGCCAACGATTCTTTAATTGTTATTGTTTAAAACTTTATATTAATGAAAATAGTAAAAAATGTTGATTTTTTTCTCTTTCTTCTATTATTGTGTGAACAACTTTCGTACTCTTTGTATCTCTTGGATTCAATGCGTACGTGTGTGTGCAATAGTGTGGATCGAAAAAAAAATTCATAAATCGAAAACGCCTTAAAACTGCAATGTTTTCTTTTTTATCCCTGATAAAGTGTATACAATTTAAAATAAAGCGAATGATATCTCAAATTTGGGTGAAATCAAAATAACATAAAAATTTTTTCATCTTAGAGTTTAAAAAAAATCGCAAATCTTACTTTCTGTTTCTTAATCTGTATTATACAGAATAATTAATCGTTAGAAATGACGGGTTGCTAAACTCGTTATTGCAACTCGTCATTTCTATCTATCTGGTCCTCTCTATTTTTTTGGAATTACATTTTAAACATATGAACGTTTTTCTGTACTAAATCTTTTTCGTAAAATTAAATTTTTATAATTCCATTTTGGCACTACACGACTACAAGATAATAATTTTTAAAAAAATTTATACACGTTTTAATAGCCCACAATGGACACTTTTTAGTGCTAAGGCGATCTGAATTTATAGAATGCAAAACTGAAAAATTCAACTTTGAATTAAGCCTTGAAAATTTTAATTAAAGTGACAAATTTTCTACCAAGAAATGAAAATTTCAAAAAAAATGTAAATTTTCAAACAAATTGTTGCTTTGTGAACTGAAAACAATTAATTTTCAATCAATAATGAAATAGTTAAATTTTCAATTAAAGCAATTAAAGTTTAACGACAGAAAAATAATTTTTAACTGAGTAGATCAATCTTCAACTAATGAATGCATTTTCAACATTTGCACTAGATGATTGAATTTGCACGATTAATTTCTAAAGAATTGATACATTGGATTAGTCTTTAGTACACTTTTTAAGTGTCCTAAGCTGAAGGTCAAGTTCGTTAGCCAGCCATTTTCGAAAAACATTTAAAAAGTTAGAGCATTTTGAAAATTCTCAAGACCACTTTTTTTAAATTAAAAAATTCCATGTAGGGATTCTTATAGTACACAGAAAGGGAAACAATTTTTGCCTGTGAATCTTGTGTATACAAAAAAAATTACCAGAGGTAGCGCACTTACAAAATTCAAAAAAACAAACGAAAATGAAAATTTTAAGCCAAAAAACGCACGATATAAAAAAAGGCGAGAAGAGAAAAACGTTGCTTACAAAACAGTTACAAGATGAGCGCAACTAGTTTTTCAATTTTCTTCAAAATCGGAAATTCTAGTTTTGATCACACAAAAAAAAATCAAAATCTCCATTTTGCGGTCAAACTATACAAAATACAAAAAAGATGATTCGAAAAAATGGTTTATTTTTTAAATATTTTCAAATTTGTTACAGATCACTTTTTGAAAGGACGCGTTGCTTATAAAAATATAGTTAGAAATAAATTTTTCACTTTTTTTGAGGTGAAAATTTTCTTTAGTTAGCGTTTTTTCACGTGCTGCATACTTTTGCCGGAAAATATATTCATTTATCTTCAATAAAATTTTTGCCGATTAAAACGAAAAATGTGTATTTTTAAAAAATGGTTTTGAGAAAATTGGTAGCCTTTTTTGAGATTAAAAATTTTTTCTTAATTTTTTATGTTATATTGCACAGTTTGGTTTAAAAAAAAAATTCTTCTATTTTGCAAAAGAATTTCAGATAAACCAAACTAGAACTTTTGCCAGAAGTGGTCGGCAAACAAAATCGATCATCAGTGAGTCCGATAACGGCGAGATTTAATGAGATACGTCATACTAAATTTTTACATAAAACTAATACTGTCTCATCAAAATGGCTATATTATAATTATAATGATGATATCAATAAATTGAAAATAATAGAAATATTTCACAATAACAATCTTGACGCCTATAATGTCGTTATCTCACATATACGTGCGATAACGACTACTTGCATGTATGTTTACTTACATGAAGGTCTACAATATTCCTTAGTTACTTTATTACCCAAATTCTTTATTGAAACATTAATTAGTTTTTCTGTACTCTGAGGAAATGAAGATTGTATACACTTGCGTTTTCACTCTAACGATCATCCTTAATTCTATTGGTAAATATAATTATATATCTATTATTCTTATTATACTTTATGTAACACATCCCGTGTAAAAATCGCCAAGTTTATTTCATTTCCTATACTTGGGCCAGGCGTTAGGTCCAGAGCTTGGTTTTATTTTGTATTTCTCAGTGGCTCGAGCTCGAGCCCGGCTGGATAGCAGTGCTTTTTATGCTGGTATCCTTTAGCACTTTTTCAAATTTCTGATTGATCTATTTTTAAGGAGTATAATAGAAGAATGATTTAACTTTCACTTTGTGAGTTTTTTTGTGATCAAAGAATTATTTTTAATTACAATACAGTCATTACTAGTTGTAAGCAATTTAAATATTTAATTATTTCAAATAAGCGCGTAAACCGTAACTAATCCGGTTGTAGACGGGAGGCGGACCAAACACATCCGAACTAACCCGAACGTCGAAACCGCTTACGAAGCGACAAGCAATTGTCAATTATTGTCATGTTTTCGATGTTTTAAATTAAAGCACATTTTTGTGATTAGTTTAAACTGCTCGCCGATATTTTGTACATGCACAGAGAAGGTCCTTCATGTAAAGAACATGGTGAATAGCGGTAATTAAGTTTTTCTGTTAGATTTTGCACGTAAAGGTGCTTCCGTACTTGACACTCGGTGATGAGTGTTTTTTTTTCAACTTGACTTTCTTGATGAAATCTTGCTAAAAATTTAATCAAGTTTATGGGAAACAAGAGTAACAATATGTGTGATACGCATTAATTAGGTGGTTCTAAATTTGATGCATTATTTGTGAAACAAAAACAAACCTATTTAAAAATAAATAGCGCGAAATCAATAATAAGCTACAGTCAAGCCTGGGCCAGGCTTGGCGATCTATCCTGGACATCAAAGCTGACCCTGGCCAGATTTAGCGTTTTATTCTAGCTTAACCCGGGCATGATCACCGGGCCAGCGCCTGGTTTTCCCAGGCTTGGGCCTGCTCAGGCACAAGACAATATTTTCACACACAATGCATGCAGGCAGTCCTTTCTCATGCCTTTGGATCACATCTTCAGTCACCCTTTATAATTATAGACAAACAAGCGAAATAATTTTTTTAAAAATTGAAGAAAAAATATATTGAAAGGTCGCTCAAAGCCATTTTAGGGCAAAAATGATCATTTCTAATTGAATTGACAATATTTACTGATTGTCTATTTTTTTTGGTGTATTTTTACTGAAAAACGGTAACAATTAATTCATAGTGGCAAAAAAATTAGTCAAGTGGCTTAATAATTGTGTGTCATATTATTTTGAGACATTCAAGGTCATTTTGCTAAAAATGGTAATTAATTTTTTTTGTCTTCATGGTAGGTATTTTTTTTAATTTTTTAATTTTGCTTCCTATCAAAAATATAGAACGTTAAAAACAGTAGGATATCGTACCTTTATCAATGTATGATCAATTTTGGTTGTAAAATTGTAATTACGAAGATTAAATTATCTTAGGTATATCAGAAGGGATACTGATACACCTTTCAGAAAACAAAGAGGAAAACATTTGGCGATATACGGCCATCCATTAGGGAAGCGCTCGCACTGTTTTTTATGATCAGAATTCTAAAGAAGGGATTTTTTACGAAATAACTTTGAATGGATTTCCAACAGTATGACAAACATTTATCAAACCACTGTACAAATTTTTTTGCCAGAATGAAAAAATTGACACTATTTTTTTACAACCAACTCGAAAAAAATAAAATTAAATCAACGTTTTTTCAAAAGAATGACTTGCAGCAACCTCCGAGTGTTATCATAAAAATTTAAAAAATCTGAGATTAATATTCAATTGTAAAGAATTTAATTTATATGCGCCAAAAATAAATGATCATCAATAAATAGCCTTGATTTGAATTAAACCGAAGGGCATATGACAAAGACACGGCACTCGT
>JAUELO010000010.1:6361535-6371536 GCA_032357855.1 Amphibolips quercusostensackenii | reverse complement strand
AGATTCATGAAAGTATTCTTTTTATCATTAATAAAGCAAGCTAATCAAACCGAGTGAAAACCAACATTGAATTGTTAGTAAAAATCAAAAAAATCAACACCATGTTCCTAAAATAAATAATACTCTGTAAGAGAAATCCAAGATAAAAACAAAGTGGTTGAAAAGTGTTCAAACTGGTCTATGATTTTTCGGCAGTGCGTGGAAGATGACCAGTAAGAGGGGCGCCCTTCAACGTCTTGTGTGGATGAAAACGTCAACATAGTTTGTAAGTTGGTCACTGGTAACGAGCTTTGGATCTTTAAATATACAAGATATTTGGTGTCGGTTCGTGGATCGATTGAATTAGCTCGTTCAATAAATAATTAATAAAAAAACACTTTTAAAAGAATCGTTAGGCAAGCAACACGTATGTATACGATCACGGTCAAATCTTTACTGAATTCTAAAAACATTTTTGCCTATTAACCGTGGTACAATTATTGACTTCAGCGTTGACACGTTTACGAGAAAAAAAAACAGTTTACAACATTTTGAAACAGCCCTTGTATGCCAAATTTTCTTATGCTGGAATCGATGGGTAAAGTGTGTTTGGAAAGTTTTTATTGTTTAATTTGTTCTCAACAACTTGTTTTTTCACCCGATCGAATGCTTGGACAGAGATTTTTGCTTGGTAAAGCAGAATCGAGTCTTCTTGGATGCTATGATTCCATTGATCTCTCTTGTGATCAACGAGTGGTTACTGACCTCTTCAGCTATCATGATTAGTGAAATCGTCTGCTTGACAGGTTTTTTTATTATTTCATCAAGCCATTTTCCTTTTGGAATAGGCGCGACTTATTCTTTGAAGAGCGGAGTGATTTGAGGAACAAGGATTAGAGGATTTATTAATGGATCTAGAATTCCCGTATAAGACGTTCATTCTGCAACACTGCTCTGACCCAGGTTTCTGAATAATCTCCTTAGCGATCACTTTGAGTAAAAAACCTCACAAATTTATCATATGAAGCTTCTAACTTATGCCTATTTGTATCTTATGTCTTTGTTTCAGACCTCGTTCACTCTAATGGCACTCCTCTTTATGCATTTGGTATGAACTATATGTCGCCACACTTTCTGTCTTGGCATACTTCTGTCGCTACCTCTACGACCATATATTTTCTTATGCAAGCTAATGTTTTTGTGTGGCTTCTTATGTCTGTTAGAATTAGGGTCTCATCTAGAGATTCTAACCATTTCTTTCATTTTTCAGCCTCTGGGCACATTGCCACTTACTTTACCGTGATACACTTGTTTCGTGAGTCGTTCATATTTTATTCTCTTGACATGCCCAAACCATCTTGACGCAGTTTTTTTCACATATATCAACTAGTGTTTTCTTCACACCACATTCTTTGAGGATTATCACATAACTCACTTTGTCCATTAGCGTTAAACCAAGCCACGTGCGCGAAAATTTCATGCCAATCGCGTTAATTTCACTTTTATGATTTTCTTGGTAGGTCCAGGTCTCGCTATGGTACAGTACCGTCTGTATAAATACATAGTTTTGCTTTGCCTTTTTGTCTGTGTCTGATATATTTCTAGTCTCTCATTTCTTAGGACAATGTTTTATACTGTTTTTTCACACTTGCATTTGAACACTATAATTTTTTTAGCTTACATTCTCAGACACTTGTCTATGAATATAATGAATAGCCTTGGTGACATATTGCATCCCTGCCAAACACCTTGCATAATATAGAACCAGTCACTCAGTTTATCTTCACTCTTACACTCGCTTGCCGTAAGTATACACTGCCTTCATTACTTGAAATAACAATCTTTGACTCCATACTTTTTCAGGATTCTTAAACTTTTATCTGCGATCTGTCTTGAGCTAAATATTGATTCCGTACATGATCTTCCTGGCAAAACACCACTTTAGACCTCCCGTATCCTTTTCTCTGCTATTTTCATTATTCTACGAATTAGTATGTCTTAATATGCCTTACTTCTAGTATTTAATAAGCTGATATCTCTGTGATTATCGCAGTTGCTCTAATCTCCCTTTCCTTTGTATATGAGTACGATAATCGCTTTTGACTAGACATCAGGAACTTTTTTTATCTCAAAAGCATGAATTTACCAATTAGCACAGTCAGTGAGCTTTGTGATTACCACCGTATTCAGCTTTTCAGCGCTGATACCGTCTTTAACAGTATCCTCAACATTCTTTAGGTTTTTATTTATATCCCAAATCTCGGAAACAAAGCATGTCTCAACCAACTTTTCTATCGTATTCTGTAATATTTTTTAGTTATTTAGCCCTATAGTCCATTATCTAATAATTTCTTAAAAGAGTCTCTTAAAATGTCTTGTATCCTGCCTGTGTCATAGTGCATTAAACCCTTTCTTTTTTTTGTGATAAATAACTGTGTTTCTTTTTTCCTTCATACTGATCATCAACAATTTATAAAACAGTTGCTTGCTTCCTTTAAAATTAATTTTCATTTTCTTCTCTTCTTCTGTCTTGATTTTGGTTTTTACTTCCATTGAATAGTAATTTTAGCTTCCACTTTTCGACTCTGTAATCATTTTATAGTCTATTCCTGTCCTCATCGCTAAGTCTTGTGGTTTTCAGCCTTTTTTTAAGCGATTCTTTTTTTTCTTGGCAACTTTATATAACTCATTATTCTACCACGCATCACCAGACAAAACTTGTACCATTCACTACAACCGCACTTTTGAGAAGAACATTCTGAATCATAGTCGATGCACCATCTATATGTTTATTGATTAATAGCGGCTTCCAAGTTTTTTAAACTATGCTTTTGTTTTTCCTGCTCTGAAAATCGATTTAAACTTGCGGTTTTTTGTAATTTTTCGATTTTGGTTTGTATTTGTGATGAATGTGCGCTTTCCAATGCATGAGCTAACTAGTCTTCCTCCGTTACCATCCATTCTTGTATCCTTAAAACTACTGAGCATTCTCTCTTTGCCCTCACGTTTGACGCCCACCCATCCATTCATGTCATATAGTATAATGATTCTTTCACCCTGATCACAAGAACCTATTGTGTCATATATGGTGTCCCAGAAGGCGTCCTTAATTCAGCTTGAATCTCCGTCAACCAGGGCCTTAGCACGCTATGATAAATAATTTTTGGATTCCAACAATTATTCTAAGCCGCAGCAGTTTCGGAGGTACACAGTCATGTTTCTTAAAATGCTGCTTTGCTCTTTTGTTCATAAACTGACCTACCCCTTGTTCACTATGTGATTCACTTCCTACTTTTGGCCGTATTTTAAATCCGCCTTATAGTTCTTTACTGTCTATATTTCTAGCGTAACATCGCTTTTCATTTGATATAGAAACACATAAAATATCCAGCTTTCTTGCCTACATATTTTGTCGTCATTCCCTTGCCTGAAGATTACTCACACGTCTAGTATTTTATGAAACTACTCTCCATTCAGCACCTGAAACTTCACCTTTACCGGGTCCATGCCTTTTGTTAATCACATTTTTAGTCTATCTTGAAGCTACTTTTTTGTTTGTGTTATTCATTGTTTAGAGTGTACGCCCAACTACTACCTTAATATGAGAAATGTATTTTGCGAGTCAAAATTATGTCTAAATTGAGTAACTAGTTTCATAGGGTGGAGAGTCAAGTTAAAACGTCAGTTACACTTATATTCGGTTAATTCAGATAGGGGGGGGGGATCAGGATAGAACTGGAACCGAGACATTCATAGTTAGTTCATAGTCCTTTGAGTAGAACACTAAAAAAAAATATATAAAATAAATTTCCGCCTGTTTGTAGTGTTCAAAATAGAAATTACTAAATAATTGATCTAAAAAATTTTCCGAATATTTCTGGATATTATTAAAAATCAGAAATTGATTTCCAAAACTGTACTCAATTGGTAATCACTTGGTGTATAGCATGTATTTCTGTTAAATTAAAAATAAAGTCAATTGTGTATATATAGAAAACTATTTTAGAAATTATTGCGCAAAAATAGGACGGATTACTAGAAAATTTATATGATATTTTTCGTCAGTGAAAAATTTAACGGCTCTTTGCCTTTTAGCTGACAAATTTTTTAAAAAGTAATTGAGTTTTCAACCCAAAAATATTTCCCAGTTAAAAAAACAAAAACTTGAAGAATTGAAAAAACTTAAAAAAAGTTAGAGAAATTGAACTTTTGTATGGAATTAGTGTATTTTGTTGATTATGAGTATTTTCGGGTGATTAATTAATATTCTGTTTAGAATATTATTCTCACAAAGAAGGTACTCCTAATGCGCCTTACCGATTTGATTCTCTCTGATACATGTTGCAGTGCTTGAAAAACTGAGTGACACGTATTTTTTTCATCTGCGTAAAAACACTTCAAGGGGGTGAAACAGCCCCTGAAAAAATAGAGGTTTTAGGTGTCGATTGTATATTTTTGTGTATTAAAACCGAATTGACTTGATCAAACCTACTGAACCTACTTTACAGCAAAAAATTTACAAAAATATATTTTGCACATGAGACAAAAATAAAGTTGACGTGTTTCGCCAAAGTAAAATTTATGAATTTAATGAGGGTAGCTACCCCTAAACACTTTTTATTTCGTGTCTGTAATAATATATATTTTCCATGCACAGAGACAATTAGGAAAATAGTTTTATCACAAAGGATGTAGAATACAGTCCATTAAAAATTAATACAAAAAATACGCGGGGATAAACCACCCAACAATTATGTACGGAATTGGAAAATAAGTCTAAAATCGAGAAAAAAAATCTTAAAAAAATACGTGTTGCACACAAAAAAAAGGATAAAAGTATTTATGTATTTTTGAAAAAATGAGCATTGAAGAGAGTAACTACTCCTAAATAGCTTGTAAGCCGTATATATTTGAACAAAAATAGAAAAAATTAAAAAAATTAAACTTTTTGTAAACGCTTTTTGTATATAATGATGTGGATAAGAATCTAAACAAAAATTTTGATACATAGTCGAGTGGTCACCCTTTTGAACTGTTATTGTCAATTTTTGAAATTTAATCAATAAGTAGTTGCACAAAATTGGGAAAAGCAAAATGGCTCAAGGCAGGGCACCTTCTCCTATTTAGACTTTTCATGTATAATATCGAAATTGGAAAATTTACTGGTTAACTTACCGTTCTGTTTGGTGATTTTTGGTTTATTCTGCGAATCCTGTGAAGTTTGTCGGTCTTTGCTTCTTTGGGTTAGGCAAAGTATCAGTGTTGAAAACTACACTTCACTAAACTAATTGTAAGGGAATTAGGGCAGAGTAACGGCGTTGAAAACTAGACTGACAATAAATCTTCTTTCGGATTCTGAGGTATTTATATTGCAAGGTTTCGTACATTATTCGAGTCATAGCTGTTATTTTCCAATTTAACCTTTGAACAAAACAGTTTCTATCTTGGTTTAAATTACCTTGTTTTTTCCGCAAGAGAAAATTTATCACAGAATACACAATAATACATTATTGTACATTCTGTGATAAATTTTATCTTGCGAAAAAAACAAGGTGATTCATTTACAACAGATCGCATTAAAATTAATATTAAACAAACTCAGAAAATAATGTGCACAAAATTTAATTAGAAAGGTTAATAATGCGAAACAATTTAGGGGTAGTTACCCTCTGCAATGCTGTTTATCTCTTAAAAGTACCTAAATACCTTTATCCTCTTTTTTGTATGCAACACATATTTTTTCTGATTTTTTTGCTGATTTTTAGACTTATTTTGCTATTTTATACATAATTAGGGGGTGGTTTACCCCCGTGTAATTTTTTGTTCATGTTGGATGGACTCCATTTTACTTCCATCTTTATAAAACAAATTTTCCAACTTTTTTATGTATATAAAGTATGTATCATCATAGACACAAAATAAAAAGTGTTTAGGGGTAGCTACCCCTAATAATTAAAAAATTTTTTTTTTGCTAAACGCGTTAACTTTATTCGCGTACCTTCAAATTAAAGAAACTTTTGAAATAATGCGCACAAGATTTAATTAGAAAGGTTAATAATGCGTAAAAATTTAGGGGTAGTTACCCTCTACAGTTCTGTTTTTTGCTCAAAAATACCTAAATACCTTCATCTTATTTTTTCTATACAACACATTTTTTTCGGATTTTTTTGCTTAATTTTAGACTTATTTTGCTATTTGATATATAATTAGGGGGTGGTTTACCCCCGTGTAATTTTTTTAATCATGTTGGATGGACTCTATTTTACATCCATAGTTATAAAACAAATTTCCCAATTTTTTTATGTGTGGAAAGTATATATTATCATAGACATAAGATAATAAGTGTTTAGGGGTAGCTACCCTCATAAATTTTTTTAAAACTTATTTTGGCGGAACACGTGAACTTTATTTTTGTCTCAGCTACAAAATATATATTTTTAAAATTTTTTCCGTTGAATTTAAAAATTTATAGCACAACTTTAAAAATATGTAGGGGTGGTTTACCTCCTCAATATATATATATTTTTTTTTTGAAAATTATGTTATTTATTTTTCATCACGAGGAAACTTTTCCAGTAGGTTTGATCGAAATCAATTTAGTTTTTATACACAATACTATACAATCGACACTTGAGACCCCTATCTTTGAGGGGCTGTTTCACCCCCTTGAAGTGTTTTTCCGCAGATATAAAAAAATACGTGTCGCTTAGTTTTTTGAGTACTACAACATATTTAAGGGAGAATCAAATCAGCGAGGAACACCTGAAAGACTTTCCTTGTAAGAGCTATTTCCTCCATCGTCTTATTACAACGTTCAGTCTCTTAAAGTTGATGTTTAGCTGCATTGAAATCATTTACAGCTTTTGCGAAACCAGCTGCTCCATCGGCAGGAGCTCCAAGTGCGCTGAGTCCTGCGAATATTGGAATTAGTAGTTAAACACTACCAGCTTTTGAGGGTACACGTAGAATACGAGGAGTTCTCACTTAAATTCTACCTTCAGCTCTTTTAATAGCTTTTCGAGCAGCCTTCGCAGCAGTTTTAATGACAACTTGAGAATCATTACTAGAAGTCATGGAATATTGAGCAGCATCCACAATCTTTCTCAATGCTACCCGTTTCCTGGAAACCTTTTTACTCTTCCTCTTATTCTTTTTCAACCCCATACCGAGTTTTGATTTAACTTTCATGATGTTGGTTATAGCTAGTGCAGCTGCTTTTCCACCAATATCAGAGTTTGTAAAAAAAAAACGTTGCTACGCTTTGTCAGCTAGTATCCTATCTGCAACGTTTCTCGCTTCATATTCTCTCGATTTTTCGAATAAGCAATATCGTGCTCCTTACAAGCAGCTTCCAGTGGGTTTATACCTAGATTCCCTCGCTCTGAACGTGTAGCCAACTTTGTGCTAGGCCCACAGTACTAGTAACCGGGCAAATGTAATTCGAAAGGTAACTTGTTAATAATAGTATTAACTAAACCTCGAACTCAACGTTTCTTACTATGTGCCAGCATTCCTCACTGTATGAAGGTCAGTTTGCGACTGACTAGATGTCTATATATAAGCGCTGTATTTATAGCTTTCTCTCATGTACCTGAGGGATTTAGATACTGTATATTTAACGAGCAACTTTATATCAGTAGAGACTTAACAGCTTGAGAAGTCGCTCCAACTTTTGTTGACTGTATGAAGTCTTTCTTTCAACTGATCGAAAAGCTATATAAGCACTGAATTTAAAGCTTTCACGGCAGACAGTCTTGAGCTGTGGTTGAAGCCACAACTCATAAACCGCTCCGCCAACTTATCATAATTGTTCCCGAGGCAAGTGGATACTGTATTCTCAACGAGCAACTTAATATCAGTAGAGACTCAACCAGTTGGGGAGGCAGTCCAACTGTTAGCTGTATGAAGGTTATTTTTCAACTCATCCAAAACAGTATATAAGCACTGTACTTATAACTTTCTCAGCAGTGAACGTGTAAATAAGATTCTAGACACAGCCTGTCACAAAATGAAATTCAAGACACAACCTGTCAAACTTCCAGTCGCAAATATAGACTCCCTCGTTGAGCCTGGGCAGAACAAGATCAAGCGTCATGGTAATCTACTATCAGCCAGCATTTGTGCAGTTTTTTGCCGACCATCAAATTGTGGTAAAACGAACGCGCTGCTCTCTTTAATTCTACATCCAAATGGTCTTAGATTTGATAATATTTACCTATATTCAAAATCTTTGCAACATGGGTAGACACGTCAGTTTTGACGGTTTTTGCTTATGCCACACATATGCTCAAATTCCTAAACATCTAGTCCGGGATAATGTTAATTTATTGCTTTTTTTCGGCAAGATAAAAAAAAACTAAAACATGTGTATGACGAACATGTAAATATTGACATGACATACACTCAGTTCCGAGATTTATGTTCAAAATGTTGGAACACAGATAAATATGGATTTATAGTTATCGATAAAAATAGTTATTTAAATGAGGGTAGATATAGAAAAGGATTTGACTGTTTCATTATTCTATAAATAGGATTGCATGATTGTAAATAAGGTTAGTTCTGTGTGAGGCACTAAGCAAAGAAGCTACAGAGAATCTTCTTAGTAAAACTTTTAAAACTATTGCTACGCCATTACAAAAATTAATAAATACGGCTGATATACCTGAAAGAAAAAGGAAATAAATGAATAATAAGATTGAGAAAGAAGATGATAAAAATTAAACAGAAAATGATAATGTTTTATTCATAACTGCTACTGATGATTACGTACATGATGCAACTATGGTTCAAGAAAATGATAATGAACCTACTGAAAATAATGACAAGTTGACAAATAAATTTATTGGGCTATTGAATAAAAATAGAAAACAGTATTTGGATATGGTTTATGGCGTACGAAAAACCAATGATGAAACGTTCATAATTGGTGATACACCAATCAGCTTTGATGGTCAATATATCAAAATTGGTGAAAAACTATATCGAAAAAGTACTGGTTTGTTTGAACTGTTGTTTAAACAAAAACCTTATGAAACTTATATAAGCCAGGATGATCAAAACAACCATAGAGAAATTCTTATTGCTACAAATGCGCATAGGAAGAATCATAGTCCCTCGAAACCCATTTACTCGAACCGCCTTCGACTACTCACAGCATTTCAAGCAATAGGAAATCCAAGCCATAATAATGAAATTGTTTTTATCATTGAGGAATTGCGAGAAGCTCAAATCATATATTAAGTCTGTGAAGCTAAGCAAAGCGTCAGTCTTAAAATGAGTATCGACGTGTTCGGACATCCTCTGAATCGAGCTCCGTCCACAAATCGTGGACCTCCTGGTATTGGTTTTACATTCACCTCTAACGGTATTTACGATATCGACAAGAAAAGACTCTGTAATGTTGAAGACACTGATTAACAGCTGTTAATTTGAGACTTGTACAGCGTATTGTTCAAAACGAGATACCAGCACTTAATCACATTACGTCATCTATGCGTAATGAAATTGATAACAATAATATTATGATGAAAATTCTTGAAGAATCAGTAAATGAGAAATTAAAGAATATACAGATTATTATCCAACAAGAGTTATCGCTACACAACGCTGTTCTGTGATAATGCATGGAATAGATGAAACGTGGCAGGCTGATTTGGTTGAAATGTTACAATATTCTCAAGACAATAAGGGTTTCAAATACCTGCTTACTGTTATCGATTTACTTTCAAAGTATGCCTGGGCAGTTCCTGTGAAAAGTAAAAGTGGACATGATGTTACTGAAGCCATGAAATCCATACTAATACAGGAAAGAGTTCCAAAAAACTTGCTCACTGATCAAGGTAAAGAGTTTTACAATGCGCAATTAAAAGCTTTAATGCAAAAGTATAGCCTTAAACTGTACTCAACTTACAGTAATTTAAAAGCGTCCATCATTGAAAATTATAATCGTACACTCAAGAATAAGATGTGGTCACAATTCAGCTTGCAAGGTAACTACAAATGGTTAAATCTCTTGCCTA
>JAUELO010000010.1:6194613-6205035 GCA_032357855.1 Amphibolips quercusostensackenii | reverse complement strand
CATCAGTTAAGTTGCAGAAATCGAAGTTTCAGTGTACCTACAAAAATAAACATGGAGAGCGGCAAGAATACCCAAAACCTGAAATGGAGGAAACTCCAGTAGGCTGCTGTCTCCAAACCTTATTTAATTTTAGAGTAGAGCATATAAGCCACAACAAAAATTTAGTTTCATTCCCTTACGGAAATATTTTTTGAAGCAATTATTATAAGTTTACAGAAAATAGCTTTCAAAAATATTTCATGAAATTAATTAATTATCCATATTACACATTTTTATAATACGCTGTCAAAAGTAAGAGCAATATATCTTTGCAGGTATTAGACCTGCAAATAAGAGAATATTTTTTTATTCAAGATTGAAATGAAATCTATTTTCTCATAAATAATTTTATGCGAACAAATAATGAAAAAGATTTACCATTCAAACATTAGATTTTCGAACTATCCTTTTTTTCGGTTCATTAAAGACAAGTTAACAGCGAAAGGTAAAAAGATGGAAAAAGGGATTTATATAAGTATACTTTTATCTAATTCTAATACCAGTTTATTGAGTAAATGGTAGGTCAAAATATTATTATTCACGAAAAATCAACACAGCTAAAATTCGCGTCACAAATCAAAATGATTAAAATTAATTAATTGCTTAATACAATTAATTTCAAATTGAAAGCATATTTAGTCGAACTAATAAAATAAGGCCTTAAAAAGTTTATAATACTTCAAAACTCTTTTAAAATACCCTGAAATATTTTTAATTCTTTAAACTTTTTTGAAATTTCTAAAACTTATTAAAGATCTTGACAATTCTTTGAAAGTTTTATAAATATACTTAAATTTTTGTAAATCTTTTGGGATACATTTAAATTATTAAAATATTTTTTTAAACCCTTGGAATATTTTTAAATGGCCTTAAACATCTTAAATCTTTCGAAATTTCTTGAAAATATGTTGCAATCTTTTAAAATATCCTAAAATATTTTAAATTCTTTAAAACCTTCTGAAACTCCTTTAAACTTTTTAACATCTTGAAAATTCCTTGGAAATTTTAGAAATACGATAAAAAAATTTAATCTTTGGAATACCTTTAAGTTATTAAAATATATGAAATGGTCCTTGGAATTTTTTTTAATACCGTAAAACATTTTTAATCTTTCCAAAATCTCTGGACATTGCCTTGGAATATTTTGAATATCCTAAAATATTTTAAGTCCTTTGAAATCGATCACATTTTTAAAGCTCTTTAAAATCTATTGGAAGTTTTAAAAGTTCCCTAAAACCTTTAAAATACCTTGAAATGACTTCAAGTAAATAAAATCTATAAAAAAGTCCTTAGAATCTTTTAAAACACTTGGAAATATTTTAAACATTTTTAAATCTTTTATAATACCTTGAAACCCTCTGAAGATCTCGAACATTTCTTGAAATTCTAAAATGTACCCTAAATTTTTTTTAATTCTTTGGAATACCATTAAATTATTGAAATATATCGCAAAAGTACTTGGAATCTTTCAAAATACCCTAGAACATTTTAAATCTTTCTAAAATCTCTTGAAATTGTCTTAGAATATTTTTAAATATCCTACAAAATTTTAAATCCTTTGAAATGTTTGAAGCATAACGTGAAATGAGTTGAAATTTAAAAAATTTTCTTTACAATTAGCCATAGAATACGAATAAAATATTACTTTTTAAATATCCTCCCAATAAGTTTGTTTCGTAGGGTCCCCAAAAAACCATATAAATGAAAACTGGGTTTGCGAGTTTTTGGTGCTAATTATTATTTTTTTGCAGTTTTTTATGGAAATTATTTCTTATACATAACATACTACTTTAGACTGATAACTTGATATTCACATCAATTGTTACAACAATTTATTATTTTTTTAGCAATTTCCTTTTAGAATAGAGAGAGAAAGTCGCGTTTTTTCAAGTTTCCCACTTTTTGACCAATTTTCAAGTAAAGTGAGGTGCAAGAAAAATAATTTTATTTAACATAATTGTTTGAACAATTTATTATAATTATTATTAATAATATTCTCTTAGAATAATGCTAGAAAATTCCAGTTAATTCCAAAATTTTCCACATCATGACTAATTTTTAACTATAGTAACATAAATAATCAACTAAACTTAACAAAATTATTGTTTAAATAATGTTTTTTTACTGTTAATAATATTATTTTTGAATAATGTTAGAAAGTTGCGGTTTTGTCTAAAATATTAATTTTTTTTCCACTCCTTACTCAGAGTTTGGTGAAAATGATAGGAATTTAACAAAAATAATTGTTAAAACAAATTGTTATTGTTAAAAACTATTTTCTTCAGTAATGATAGATAGTTGCGTTTTTTTTTTTATTTTCCACTTTTTGTCAACTTTTCACTTACTTAGTGAAGTAATAATGAATACAAGTTAATAAACATAATTGTTTAAGCAATGTATTAATTATAATTATCTTTACTTAGATAATTGCTAAAAAGTTGCGGTTTTTTTCTAAATTTTTGAAACTTTTTGTCAACTGTTTACTGAAATAATAATAAATGCCGGTTAGGAAAAAATATTAAAAATTATTATTAATTTAAACAAAAGAGTTTTCAGTAACTGTTTCGAGGAAAACTTACATTTAATATGACACATATAGAGAATTTAAAGAATATTTCTAATATCTGTTTTATTTTAGAAAAATATATTCACAAAAAAGAGAGACGTTTTTTAAAATATGATTCTCTCTAATATTTACTTATTACTTGTTCATAACTAAAAAGGCAAATTAAAGTTAACATTTCAGAAAAAATCGTAACCTCATCTAATAGAAGATAGTTATGAACAATTATAAATTGTTTAAACAACTATATTTTTCAACTTGATTATTTATTACTTTACTAAGTAAAAAGTGGGTAAAAAGTCAAAGATTTTATGAAAAAACCGCAGCTATCTGGCATTAATATAGACGAAGATAGATATAAACAATAATAATTTGTTTAAATAATTGTTTTTGCTAAATTGAATTAATTATTAAATTACTCCAAGAAAAAAATAGACAAATAGTTGAAAATTTCAGAAAAAACAGCAACTTTTTTTCATTGAGTAAAGAGAATATTATTAAAAATGATGATAAATTGTTTTAACAATTATTTTTTTCAGCCTGGATTAATTATTACTTCAATCTAATTTAAAAGTGTACAAAAAGTTAAAAATTTCAAAACAAAATCACAACTATCTAGTATTAATATAGAAGAAGATAGCTATAAACAATAATGATTTGTTTAAACAATAATTTTTTCTAAATTAAATTGAATATTAACTTACTTCAAGTGAAAAGTAGACAAAAAGTTAAAAATTTTAGAAAAAAACGCAATTTTCTATCATTATTCTAAAAAAATATTATTAAAAATAATAATAAATAATTTAAACAATTTCCATTACAAAATACCTTAAAAAATTCATAATTAGCGCCAATAACTCGCAAGCCCCCTTCTTTTACTCATGCGGTTTTTTTGAGACCCTATGAAATAGACTTATGGTGGTGATATATTTAATAAGCAATATTTTATTCGTTTTTTATGGTTAATTGTGAAGAGAAATGTTGAGTTTTAACTTGATTTAGCTAATATCGACGATTCTGAGTTAAATTTACGCAAACGTCTTTTTTCCTTATGGAAAATACGTGTTAAAACTTCATGGGGCTTGCACCGCCTCTGAGTATAATTTTTTTCAAAACAAAAAAAATTGGATTTATTTTTGTGTGGATACGAACAAATTTCTAGTCGATGTACATAAGAATTAGAAATAAAATCCAATACGCATTTTTGGACAACTTTGGATAAAGTTTGATTTGAGTTTTCTAAAGGCATCTCAGTTGATTTTGAAATAATTTATTAAAGCAGTACCTAGTTATAATGAATTTTCTATAACTTTTTCGCAATTATAGGAACAATTATTGGGAAATATTTAAGGAAAATAGTAATATTGAAATATTGAAATACTTAGTGCAAAAAGTAGAGGAAAGTATAAGTTAATAATTTATTTTGAACTTTCACACAAAAGTTCATAAAAATTCACATATTTAAAAAAAGCTTCGTTTAGATTGTGGCTATGATGTAACCTAAAGGCTATGGGCATCTTATACCTTTTGGAATAATCATTTCAGTATTATTAATTTTTAAAAGTGTTTTTCCTTCAATACTTCCCGATAATGCATTTAAAATTTTCAAAAAAGTTCTGAAGAATATCATTTTTTTTAAGAACTAAGAAGATGGAACATGCAACATTTTTAGACCCATACATCTTTTAAAAATTCGAAATACTATTTTTGTCGCTACACCACCTAATTTTGAATTAATATCAATGACGGTATCAATTCCCTTTCTCTTCATTATCAATTTAATATTCAATGTAACTATAGTGATGATTTTTAGAAAATAAAAATATATCTTTTGAAATTAAAAAAACAATCACATATTCATAAATAACACAAAAAGTGTATAATTTTCACACAAAAAGAGGTCTATGATGTGTATAGAAAAACTGATATTTTTAAAAATGACGATTTCATTACACATTTATTTTATCGGCTACATAAGTGTCATTCGATTTTATTTTGAAGCAGTCGGTTGCGGACTAATTTTAAAAAAATGTGGATACTTAAGTATAATAATACTTTCTGGTTTTTGAACTTATTCAACAAAGTAATCTAATAAATTACCGAAATTTGATTTAGAAATTTAATTTACAAAATGCAAAGGTACAGAAAACTGTCACGTTTATGCAAACACAAAGATTTTAATAAGCCTGTGAAAGTGCTGAAAAATAGTTATGTTCAACTCTATTTTTTAGTTTCTAGTTTTTCTCTGTTCCATTCCGTAGATAAACGTGACAATTTTCTGTACCTTTGCATTTTGTAAACTAAAATTCTAAATAGAATCTCGGTAATTTATTACATTTTTTGCTAAGTAAGTTCAAAAAACATTAAATTTTGTTTAATTAGGCCGCAAATGACTTCGGAGAAATAAAATGAAATGACACTTATTTAGCTGATAGAATAAATGTTTAATTGAATCGCCATTTATGAAAATATTAGTGTTTATATTCACATCACAGGCCTCTTTTTGTGTGCATATGAACCGCTTTTTGTGTTATGTATAAATATATAATATTTTTTTAATTTATGAAGATATATTTTTATTTTCTAAGAATTACTAGTAAATTCACTTTAAATATTAAATAACTAATGAAGAAAAAGGGACTTAATACCAACATTTATAATAATTTAAAAGTAGTTAGTGTAACGATAGAAATAGACTTTTTAATTTTGGAAAGATCTACGGTCTAAAAACGTTGCATATTCCATCTTCTCAGTTTAAAAAAAAAATGATATTCTGTAGGTCTTTTTTGAAAATTTCAAATGCATTACCAGAAAGTAATATAACGGAAAAATAATTATAGAAATTAATAATATTGAAATAATTATTCCTCAATTGGGGTTCTTAATGGTCCTAATTGTAATTGAGCCTATTTATGAAGAGCGTATTTATAAAAAACCTATTTTTCGCTTTGCTCACTTCGACATTTTGTTTAATTGATAACATAATTTTTACCTAAAAGGATACATGTAATCGGACTCTGTTGAACATAACTTAATGAAGATAATTGAAGAATGAAATATTACTGCTATCAAAATTCAAAAAATGACTTAATAAATATTATTTGCAGGTTATGTAGCGTAGAAGTCAACATAAAGGCATATTCATATTCAAAAAACATATCGTCGAAGTCATCGGTAGTGCTGCCAATGCGGGCCCTCTGCTCTAGTGCGCATGCGTTGAATAAGGTGCTTTATTATCTGCTATAAGCGCGCTTATTTCAAATGTTTAAAAATACAATCTTTTCATTCGATATTATTATTTGAAAGTAAATATATTTTAACATGCTGGAGTGGTAGGTGGATTTTTTTAAATATATTCTGAGCATTAAGTCAAAAAATAAAATAAGTATTTAGTGAATAAAAAATATCATGTAATTTAATGTAATCATTTTTTATTTTTTAAATTATTATTACTAATTTATGCATTTGAAATTTTGTATATTGATTAAATAGATAAACGAATTTTATTACAGGCACAATTTTAAGTATTTAATATTTATTTATCGAGAAATTGTATTTTAAATTTTATGAATGGTAAATATTAAATAGAAACTGGCAAAAAATAAAGATAATGAATAGAAATATAAAAAATATAAATATATTTTGTTAATTACCAGCATAAATCTTCAATTCATATTTTACAATAAAGCACCAAACGTTTCGAATTGGTTTTTAGTTCCTTCTCAAGATGCCAGAAATACGAAAATTTTCGAAGATTTTAAGGGGCGACTGAAAAATCCAGAAAAATAAGATTCCTGCGACTGTAAAATTTCTGAGTTGGGAAATTCCTAAATAATAAAATTCCTGGAATTAGAAAATGGCCAAAAATTAAAAAATGACGAATGGGAAAATTTCCGACAGAAAATTGTCAAATTATAAAATATCCTAATAAAAAAATTTCCCAATTCAAAAATTTCTAAATTTAAACAATAAAAAATCCCTTTTTTAATTATTATTATTTATTTATTAAAAATAAAAGACTCATATATTTTTTATCAGAGAAACAAATTTTTTTAATGTTTCAAGTTTTCAAAAATTATTGTTTCAATTTAAAATAACAATAATTTAAAGAAATGTATTTTTGGATAAACAATTTTGTTAAAAAATGTGCATAGAAAAAATTGCGGAAAACGTTTTCAAAAATCAAATTTTAAATTAAAAAAAAAATTAAATGGGCGCTTCGAGAAAAATCAGTGCTGAGTTGAATTCTGCAAAGTTTGTTCGCACGTGTGTTAAAATGTATTTTTGTATACAATTTTCATACATTTATAGTCATTTTTATTCAAACAACAATGTTATAAAACTATTAATATTACAAAAATTGGCTTCGGTGAAAATATTTCAATATTGTTTTTTCAGTAAATAAGTAAAATCTTTTAAAAAACTATTTTTTTTATTGTTTTAGTTCGGGAATTTTCCAGTTCGGACATTTTATAATTCGGTAATTTTCTGTCGGTAATTTTATCATTCGGGAATTTCTTAATTCGGGATTTTTAAATGTCGACAATTTTATAATTTCGGGAATTTTATTATTCGGGAATTTTCCAATTCAGAAATTTTATAGTGTCGTAAATAATTTTTTTGGACTTTCAGTCGTCCCTTATATTCTTGGAAAATTTGTGTGCTTTTCGCATCTTGAAAAAAAAACAACTGAAAAACAGTTCGAAACGCGTCGATGCCCTTATTATAAAAAATAAATTTCACATCTATGCTAGTAAAAAAAAAGTTTTTATTTCACTTAATATACATTTTTGTACGTCTTAAAATAAATTCGACTGAGTTTCCATTTAATATTTAACTTTTATAAAATTTTTATTACAATTTCTTAATAAATACATGTTAAATATTTCAAATTGTACCTGTAATAAAGTTTGTTCATTTATTTTAAATTATATATAAAATTTTAAATGCATAAATCAGTAACAATATTTTATGAAAAAATTAAAAAAGATGACATTATGTAATATGATATTTTGTATTTACTGAATACTCATTTTATTTTATTATCTAATGCTCAGAATATATGAAAAACCATCCACGCACCACTTGAACATGTTAAAATATAATTATGTTAAATTATTATTAGATAAAAAAAATTGTACTTTACAAAATTTCAAATAAGCGCGCCTTACTTCGCAAGCGGTTGGCTTGTGAATGCGCATTGATAATGTTCTTTTCAAGTGGGCTTAAATGGAACGCTTTTGCGTCCCTGTAGGTATCTATTTGGTGCTCAAGTTGTAAACGATACCAACTTTCATTTGAGCCGCAACTTTAGTGAACCCCCAGTCATTGAATATTGAAATATTGCTCATTTGAAAATTGTTCCAAGAAGTCCGACATTTCAAACTCAATTTAAAAAAAAATTTTTTTTCATTGAACAATTGAATGATTTCTTTAATTTTCAATGGTTTAAATTTTAGAATTCTGAATTTACATGGTAAACTCTTAAGTTAAAAATTTTTTCCTATTGTCAGTTTAAAATTTTTCGACTAAAATTGAAATGGTTGAATTTTGAAAAGTATAATTAAAAATTTGAAAATTGTTAATTTTGAAACGATTAAAATTTACTTAAAGCACTTTAAGTAGTTTAAATTTTGCGATCAAAATTAAAAGTGGTTGAATTTCGAAGAGTATAATTTACAATCGAAATATTATAACTATAACTATAACTAAATTTTCTTTGGTTCTAGATTGAGTTTGGATTTGTTAAAGCTTAAAATTTCTGAATTGTATATTTTTTGATTTTTTAATATTTTTCATTTAAAATTACTTTTTATTTTAAACGTTTTTTAATAATTTAATTTTAAAGGTTTTAAATTAAATTGAATTATTTTTTGATTTAAGAAAAATTTGTCTAATCAATTTTTATGTTATATCATCATATTTTTAATTTAATAACAATTTAGATTTCTAAAATTTTAAAAGCTTTTACTTTGAAATATTTAATTTAGTTTTCAATCACAAATTGTTAAATTTTAATTTCTTCGAATTTAAATTTCTTGAAATTCAAAAGTTTCCACTTTTTAATTATACAATTTTGAATGCTTTCAATTAGAAATAATACAATTTCCATTCTTCTGAATTTTAAATAATCAATTTTTGAAAGTTCTAATCGAAAAATAGTCTATCTTTAACGTTTTGAAATGGTCCTCTATTGAAATTTTAATCTGAAGGCATTGAGTTTTGAGATTCTTAAATTCAAATTGAAATTGTTCAATTCTGAACGTTCCAAATTTGAAATTAGAAAGTTTCAAATTCTTTATTAAGAAATTGTCAAAATATAAAAGTTTTAGTTTAAAGGTTTTGAATTTTAAAAGCTTCTGCTTTGAAACTTTTTTAATTTAAAATTATCCTTTAATATTGTACTTTTTAAAAATTTCGCCTATTTAAAATATTTTGCATTGAATCGTTTTAAGTTTAAAATCATTGCCTACTTTTTTCTTAAACTCCAAACGCTTTTAAATCGAAATTATCAAGAACAAATGATGGTCTAGCCGGGTTCTTCGAGTGTGTGAGCTGAGTGTCAGTCGACAGCTAACTTCACAGAGTGATCGGCTCTCTAGTTATTAATAATTTTTTGATAGGAAAGTCGTTGTTTTTATAATTGTTAGAAATAATATTGAAATATAAAATAAAAATTTATGGAAAAACGACACTAGATGCAATAGAATATTTAATAACCAAATTGTTTTTGTTGGCGATAGGATGCCTACTTTTTTAACTGTAAAAGCAAGACAATGAAAATACTTCTGTTTCAATATCAATGCAAATTATGAATTGTCATAATATACATTTATTGAAATAATACATTTTTCAGATAGCTTAGAAAGAAAATTAATGCAAAATTTAGAACAAAGTATTGAAGTGATTATAAAAGATAACATTTTTACTTTGTTTTGAAATATCCGAATAAGCAGTTCCAGACCGCTGTAGGGTAATGAATATAAAATACACTTTATATGTGAAAAAGTTCGCACTCTGGAAAAAAAATTTTTTACATTCACATTTTTTAACATTTTGTTCTGTTTACATCTCTCCGATAGAATTTATTATACAATCATTAAATTATTTTCTCAATGCTATAATTTACCATTACTGTCAGGGAAATAATATCTTTTCATAATGAGGCATGTGCTTATAATTTCTAATTTTTTATCTTCAATTAGATTTGAAAGCTATAAATGATATCATCTTTTTCCTGTGTTGGATAATCATTTGAATTTCCCGCTAGTAGCGCCCTTCATCTGCGCAGGCCTATTGAGGGCATTAGTTCCGAACGTTGTCGGTGTATAGCGCTTTTGCTACCCTTTCTCGCAACTTAGATTAGTCTCCATGGATATAAGAACGCTTTAACTTGAAACAAAGAAATAATATGCGAGGCGGATGCGGCCTGCCAATATTTATCATTTCTAATGTCCGAGATGTTATCTAATATCGGACCTAAAAAAATTATTGAATTTTTTTTGTAGTTACATGCTTTTTTTTAGTAAGTATTAGGGAAGTTTTTTTATTCTTCACTATTGTTTCAAAATCAAACTTTTTCAAAAAAAATTTTGAAAAGTATCAGCGAAAGCATCTATCACTCTTTTAATACAAATTAAAAATTTGAATATAAAATCGATTGCCGATTCGATTATTATAATTAGAGCGATTTTTATTAAACATACTGAATTCTCTTTCAAAAATTTGCAACATTAGAGAAAAGTCGAGTAGCCCCGGACACTCATGACTTTCAAGAAACTGTGTAATCTCTGGAGATGAATCATCATTTTTATCTTTCA
>JAUELO010000010.1:5893619-5905553 GCA_032357855.1 Amphibolips quercusostensackenii | reverse complement strand
ACTGCTATTTTGCATTTTTTCGGGCAATTTCCGGGCACAATAAAAGGGTATTGGGAGGGTCAAAATTAAAAGTTAATGGGTGTAAATTTCATGTTAATTTCAAAAGCACGGGGGCACAGGTTAATATTGACCGATTTGAAAAAATTAGAGAATTTATTTTCCCGGAAAACGAACAGATTGTGTGGGGGGATCGTTCACCAAAAATCAAAAGTCGAATTTTTAAAGGTATAAATTTGGACCACCCTAATGTACACCAGATTGCAGTTTTAGAACAAACGGATTTTTTCTATTCGAACAAATTTTGGGGCGATATGTATGCAAACTGGAAACAATAAATTTCCAATGCATTTTTGGATAACCCTACTGGCAAAGATACTATCGGAAATGAATATTATCTTTGTTATTTTGAATAGCAAATATTTGCCCACCGCGGGGCGCCTCGATTCGGGCACCACATATCCTCGCTACGTGACTGAACAGGAACACATCTGACTTCATCTGATCAACTCAACACACAGTGTAGAAAACTGTCTAATGGTGACCGACGTCTCTCGTGTTTCGTGGCGTAAGCTAAGTTTCCAGGTGTTCATTTTTGAATTTCCATCCCTGAAAAAGTATTTCCGAAAATCATGTTGAGTTTCTGTCGACATTCGGTGCTAGCCAACTCTCAAAAGTGAGTACCTCTATCAATCTTCCTATACCGGCATCTCTTACCCAGGAAATGTTCCTAAATATCGATTATTCGCTTGACACACATCGGGCGTGTTTGGTAGCTTTCGTAAACAATATTTTTGAACCACTTTTCCCGAGTTGATAATTGAATTAAATAACCACAAATCGTTCTGCCTTCCCCTCTTTGTTGTATTTTATTCTCGCTTGATTTCATCCTTTTTGTTGTTGTCGAAACGTCACCTGAGAAGTCTCCAAATTCCATGCGAATGTTGTGCAACAAAGCATAAATTTACAGAAGTTGCTAAACAGAAATCATTTCTGATTGGTGGAAAATGTTAGGGGTGCTTAGTGGTTTTTAGAGGTTTCATATTTTCAGCAATCGTTTAAAAAATTTGAAATGTTTGACTAAAAATTAAAATTATATTTTCGAAATCTATTCACGCAATCCGGCAACATTGGATTCTTGGGTAATTTTCCACTCGCGGAATCAGCTGGTCCCGGTGTCCCAAAATTGAGTCGATTGTTTTTGCGAAAAGAGGACATTTTTAACAGTTATTTTTAGATCTTATGACTAGGTTATGTTTTATTACCGTTTGTAAGGTCGCGTATTACAAAAACAGGTCGAGGTCCGGAAATCCAATTGTACAATTATTGTTATTTTTCGAGACAATCACCTGTGTGTCCTTGAAAACTGATGACAGTCGACTTTTTGGACCTGCTTTTTTGCGATAGTTGTAGCGAATTTAGTTTCGAATGTTTTTCGATATTTGAAATCCCGCTGGAATTGCAGTCTTTCGTTTAAATTAATATCAACTTTATGATGAAAATAATTTAATAGGAGTGCATCTCAATTCTGTACTTATTGTTTATAGTCACAACCCATACAGCGTTTTTTTTTAAATTACTTATTCCACTTTTACAAGAAATTTAAACAGCTTTGATTCACCGCTTTCAAATTAAAATTTAAGTCAATCTAAATTATACATACAAGTTACAAGTGAAAGCCTTAGTTAATAATTGTATGTTTAGTATGCGTTCAGAAACGAATATAACTACAGATTTACACTTGTAAATTTCGATAAATAATAAAAAGTAAAGGTGAGAGAAGAATCAAAGGGACGGTGCATAAATTACGTAAACTTTTTTCTGAAATTTTGAACCCCCACCCCCTATCTTACGTATTTTTACCGACTAAATTTTTTTTATGAATTTATCTGGAGGTTTTCCAAAAATTACATAAGAAGATACAGTTGAATTGAACCAAAAAGACGAATTTTCAACAATAGTTGAATTTTCAACCAAGAAAGATTTTTCAGTCATAAAAGAAAAAATGTTTCATCCAAAATGTCTAATTTTCAAAAAGACGGACATTTTACAAAACAGCTGCTGTTTCAACTAAGCAATTGGATTTTCAACCAAAAAGAAGAATTCTTAACAAAATATATCAACTTTGAACCAAATAGTTGCATTTTCAACCAAGAGATTGATTTTCTACCAGAAAAGATGATTTTTTAACAAAATTCATCAATTTTTAAATATGGAGTTGAATTTTCAGCCAAGAAGATTGGTTTTCTACTAAAAAAGATGAATTTTAAACAAAATTCATCAATTTTTAACCATACTGTTGATTTCTCACCCAAGAAGATTAATTTTCTACTAAAAAAGATAAATTTTCAACAAAATTCATCAATTTTTAACCAAGTAGTTGAATTTTCAACCAACAAGATTAATTTTCACTAGAAAGCATGAATTTTCAATGAATTGGATAAATTTTGAACCATATAGTTGAATGTTCAAATTAAAAGGATTAGTTTTTAATTAAAAGTGTAATAGTCAAATTTTTGTTATAAAACTTAATTCTAAACAAAAAACGAATTATTTCCAAAAAAGTTGAATTTTTTACTATATTGTTGATTTTTTCAGTCAACAGAACGATTTTTCTACAAATTAATTTTCAATAAAAAAAGTTAAATTTCAACCAAACAGTTGAATTTTTAACCGAACAGTCGAATTTTCAGTAAAATTGTTAAATTTTCAGCTAAAAACTAATTTTTAACAACAAAAAACGAATTTTTAACAAACTAGTGGAAATTTCAAACTAAAAAGATGTATTTTCAACGAAAAATGTTATTTTTATTATTTCAACTAAGAAATACTTTCATTTTTATTAAAAAATAGTATTAATTTTCAAGAAAACCGCTTCATTTTTAACCAAAAAATTCATTTTTTACAAAAAAAAAGAAGAATTTTGAACAAAATACATAAATTATCAACCAAACAGTTAAATTTTTAACTAAAAATATTAATTTTCTACCAAAAAAAGACAAATTATTAACAAAATATCTCAATTTACAACCAAGAAAGCTGGTGACCTCAATATACAACACCAACCAACTATGACTCTCGGTTTCACTTCTGTCCCTACACTTCCCTCCATTCACCGAATATTGGTAGGACTGACGTTATAACTTGACTCTCTACCCTACGACGACTAATTACTTAATTTGGACATGATATCGACTCGCAAAATACATTTCTCGAATTAAGGTGGTAGTTGGGTGTACACTTTAGAAATGAATAATAAAAACAATAAAATAGCCTCGGAATGGACTGGAACTTTAATTGACGAAATGCATGGACCCGGTAAAGGTAAAGTTTCAGGCGCTGAATGGAGACTTGGTGTTTGCAATGCTAGAGGAGTGAGTGATCTTGAGGCAAGAGAATTACGAGAAACTATGTGTGAGTAGATAGTGAATCACATGGTGGTCAAGGGGTAGGTTTGATTATGAACAAGAGTATGTCAAGAAACATGAATTTACCCATACTGTTATGGGTTAGATTAAAAGTAGGAATTAGAAGATTATTTATCATAGCTTTCTACGCCCCAGTTGATAATGATCCGAGCGAAGTTAAAGACGCCTTCTGGGACACTTTATACGATACGGTAAGTACCTGTGATCAAGGTGAAAGAATCATTATACTAGGAGATATGAATGGATGGGTTGGTGTCCAGCGTCAGGTACAGAAAGGGTGCTAGTTAATTTTGAGGATCCAAGAAGAAGTGGTAAAGGAGAAAGATTAGTTAGCTTATGCTTCGAAAGGGGCTTGTTTATTACCAATACTGTGTTTATGCATAAAAGGATCCACATGTACACCTGGTGTAGAGTAGATAGCCACAGTATAATTGACTTCGTTATTGCGGGTGAAAGACTAAGAAAACTAGGAAAAGACATAAGGGTCATGAGGGGTTCTGAATGCAGTACTTATCATTACCTTCTAGTTTCCAAAATAAACTAAAGTCAGGGATGGAGAATAAAGAGAACCAAAAAAACTAAACCAACGCGAACCAAAATCGAGAAATTACAGAAACCGGAAGTGCGAATAGATTTTCAGAATAGGTTAAACGAACGCATAGATAAGACAACTTGGGAGGCGCTAACAGACAATAAAGATATAGAGGGCGCATCGACTATGATCCGGGATGTCATTCCTAGGAGTGCGATTAAGTGTGGTACTGCGGTTGTAGGAAGAATGTCTGGTGGTGCGTGGTGGAATGACGAAATCAAAGCAGCAAGACAAGAAAAGATAGAAGCATATCAATGTCAGTTAACATCACAGGACTTAGTGATGAGGAGAGAAATAGGCAAGAAAATGATTACAGAGTCAAAAAGAGAAAAGTAAAATTACTAGTCAGGTAAAGTAAAAGTAAAATTAAAACAGAAGAAGAGAAGAGAATTTTAATCGATTTTGAAGGAAGCAAGAAACTGTTTTATAAATTGGCGTTGATCAGTATGAAAGGATGTAAAAATACATAGTTAGTCAGCATGTAAATTAGCAAGGGTGAAATGCTGTATAACACAGACGGGATACTGGACGCTTTAAGAGACTCTTTTACGGAATGATTGGGAGATGAAGCTATAGGGCAAAACTACTACGAATTAACACACGATACATTAGAAAACCCAGTTAAGAGAGTTTGCGTCTTTAAGGTTAGGTATATAATTAAGAACTTGAAAAATGGTAAGGCTGCTGGTGTAGAAAGTATCAATACTAAAATGCTTAAATACGGTGGTGACTAGGTACCTCTTAGATTGTGCGAAATTAATAAATTTATGTATCGAGATGGAAGAAGTTCCAGATGACTGGAAAAAAGCGATTATCATACCAATATACAAAGGAATGTGAGACAAAAGCAACTGCAATAATTACAGAGGTATCAGCTTATTAAGTACCATAAATAAAATATTTTCAAAAATACTTATTCACAGGGATATGAAAATAAAAAAAAAAGGTATGGGAAGTCCAAAGTGGATATATGCCAGAAAGATCATGTACGGATCAAATATTTAGCTTAAGACAGATAACAGAAAAAAGCTTAAGGGTGAAGAAAAAAGTTTACTGTGCATTTGTTGACCTAGAAAAAGCATTTGAAAAAGTGTAAAGAACTCAGCTTTGGAAAGTCCTGAAAGAGTACGGAGTCAATGGATGGCTACTACAAGCAATAGAAACAATATATATATATGCTTGTAGCATAGCAACTGTAAGGGTAAGTAGAAAACTGAGTGACTGATTTGATATCATGCATAGTGTTAAGCAAGGATGCGTTATGTCTTCATGGCTAATTATTATATTCATGGACAAGTGTCTTGCAATGACTTGCGGAAGACTTGCAAAGAATGTTGGATAAAAGGTATGGGCCTCAAAATTAACATAAATAAAACAAAAATTATGGCGTTTAAGGAAAGGATGAGCAAAAAATATGAAACATTGCCCTAAACGATGAGAGAATAAAAGAAGTTGATAAATACGTATATCTTCATAGCCTGTCTACAAATGACGGAAAGATAAATGGAGAGCTAGATAGGCGTATAAACTAGGGTAAGAAGGTTATCGGTCAAGCATGACCCCTTATCAGAAGTTAAAATATATCAAATAAGAATTAAAAGGCACTACATAACCCTGTTATTATTCAGACTGTGTTGGACGGTGACGAGACCTGGACCTACCAAGAAAAGGATAAATCTGAAATTAACGCGATTAACATGAAATTCATGCGTATGATGTGCGGTAAAACGCTGATGGACAAAGTAAGTAATGAGATAATCCTCAAAGAATGCGGTGTAGAGGAGACGCTAGTTTACATATGTGGATGGATTTCGCTAAGATGGTTTGGGCATGTTGAGAGAATGAAAGATTATCGACTAAAGAAACAAGTGTATTAAGGTAAAGTAAATGTCAGTGCGCCCAGAGGCAGACCGCGGAAAGAATGGTTAAAAGTTTAAAACACGTAAATGAGACCCTTATTCGAAGAGACATAAGAAGCCATAGAATTAAAAGAGCTTACATGAGAAAATGCATGGCCGTGAGGTATGCCAAAACAGGAAAGTGTGGCAACAAATAGTTTATAAGAAATGCATGCCGAGGAGTGTTAGTGGAGTGAATAACAACTGAAACAAAAGACCTTGGATAATAATGGGCCCGATTAGGGTGCTTTACATGATGACTTCGTGAGGCTCTTCACTTAGGGTAATCGATAGAGAGATTACTCAGCGACCTGGGTCACGTACACCCCGAAAGGGGCATGGCTTAATGGTATAATAATAAAAATCATAATTATAATAATAATAATAACAATAATAATAATGATAAGAATTAAAGACTTTCAATCGGAAAAGGAACTGAAGGATTATACCTTCCTTGAAAGCGTCCTAACTTCAGCATTTCCAGAATTATGAATCAGTCGTCGAGAACTTATTACCTACTTTTCAAAAAATAGGTGCACACTCTTTCGTTGGTAAATTTGATTAGGAAAGGTACGGGAAATTTGAGATGGACAGGTAGGTAGAATGCAATACTTTCTTTCCCCCTTTAGTATCAAAAATTCTATAGTGCTGTGAATTTAATAAAGTAGAAGTAGCTTTTTAAATTAAATCAACGTGAACGTCGTATTAATTTTCTTGACTATACCTCTTTGCAATCCTGGTGAAAAGGGGGCAAGGGGAGCACTGGGCGACCTACATTTTTAGGACTGCACCATTACACCAAACAGTTCAATTTTCCACAAAGCAGTTGGGTTTTCAAACCAAAAAGATGAATTCTCAACAAAACATGTAATGGTTGATATGTGAAAAAAAATTAATAAAAAACAGTTAAATTTATCCAAAAGTGATGAATTTTTAACAAAATACATAAATTTTTAACAAAATAGTTAAATTTTCAAAAGGAAAACATCAAGTTTCTATTCAGAATATCAATATTTACCAAAAATAGAATGATTAAATTTTTATTTAAAAAAATTAATTTACCGCCAAAAAAAGAATTCAACAAAATAGTCAAATTGTTTACTAGAGAGATAAATTTTCAACTTAAGAGTTCAACATTCAACGCAGAATATGATTTTTAAGCCAAGAAGATTAATTTTTTAAAAATAAAATAGTTTAATTTCCAACAAAAAAGATAAATTCTCAACCAAAAAAATGAATTTTTAACAAACTAGTTTAACTTTCAACCAAATAGTTGAATTTTAGACCAAAAATGTAAAATTAAAAATGACTTTTCAACCAAGTAGTTGAATTTTCAAGAAAGCTAGATGAATTCTGGACCAAAAAATATAACAGTAGACTTTTTAAACAGAAAGCAGCGGATTTTCTTATTGACCTGTTTATGTTTGGATTCCCCCGAATGAGAATCAAGGCCAAGGCAATCCATGACCGAAACTGGTCTTATATTAGGAGTTGAGTGCAGAAGAATCTAATAAAAAAATTTGACTATTTTTTATTTAAAGTTCATTTTTTTCCACAATAAACTCTAACGTTATTTTATGAATAAAAACACTGCTAACAATCGGCAACTACAATTATCAGACGTCAAATAATCATTATTGGAAGGTGGATTCATAACAACATTCACAACTTTACATGCAGTTATCAATATCGTTTGCAACGTTTTTATCTAACTTCAGAAAAAAAGTGTCTCTGGATTTCATTGTGTTTTTCGAAAGTTTAATAATTTATTTTTGTTTTAAAACTTATCTCTTACGGTTCAAAATTTTACGATTTGGTTGAAGGTTGAACTATTTTGCTAAATATTAGTTTTTGTTTTTCATTAAAATATAATTTTCCTGACTTAAAATTAAAATAATCCATTTTTGTGTGAAAATTTATTTTTCATTTGAAAATTCTTATCTTTTGTTGGAAATTCACTTTTTTGTTAAAGAATTATCTTTTCTTAGGGAAAAATTGATTTTTCTGTTTGAAAATTTATCTTTTTGATTGAAAATTAATTTTTCAAACAGAAAGATCAACTATTCGATTTTCAGTCGAAAATTAAACAATTTTGTTGAAAAGTTATACGTTCTGTTTAATCTTTTTTAATTAAAGATTTTACGATTTGGTTGAAGATTTAACTATTATGTTAAAAATCCGTTTTTGTTTTTATTTAAAAATTAATTTTCCTTAATTCGTCTTTTTGCATTGAAAATTCAATTATTTAGGTAGCAAATTTAACTATTTCGTTAAAAGTGAACTTTTATGTTAAAAATTTTACTGTTTTGTAGAAAATTTTTCTTTTCTTTGGTTCAAAATATATTGAAGTACTCTCTAGATAACTGTTTTTCTTTATGGTAAAAATTAATTTTTCCTACTAAAAATTTGACTGTTTTATTTTTGATTGAAAATTTTGGTATTTTTTAGTAGCAAATTAATGTTCTTGGTTAAAAGTTCAACGATTTGGTTGAAAATATTTTTTTCTCGTAGAAAATCAATCTTCATTGTTGAAAATTCACTTTTTTTGTTTTAAACTTCAACCACTTATTTAAAAGTTGAACTATATTGTCAAAATTACATTTCTTTCTGTTGAAGATTAAACTATTTTGCAGAAAATCTTTTTCTTCTATAGAAAATAATTTGTCGTCATAAAATTTACCTATTCTATTTTTTGGTGAAAATTTATCTTTCTCAGATGAAAATTCGTCTTTTAATGAAAAATTGAAATATTTTCTTCAAATTCATTTTTTGGGGTAGAAAATTAATCCTGTTGTTTGGAAATTTGTCTGCTTGGTTGAGAATTAAATTATTAGGTTAACATGTTTTTTATTTGAAGATTCATCACTTTAGTTGAAAATTGATCTTTTGGATTAAAAATTAATTTCTTTGGCGGGAAATTTAACTACCAATTTTGTGAAAAATTAGACTTTTTTGGTAGAAAACTGAACTTTTTGGTTGAAAATTTATCTTTTTAGTTGATAGTTCATCTCTTTGTTTAAAAATTAAATATTTCAACTAGAAATTCAACTGCTCAATTTTTAGCCAGGGGCAATATTTTTTAGCTGAAAATTGAAGTATTTATTAAAAATTATTATTTTTTTGTGTGAAAAATTTAGTTATTTTGTAGAAAATTAAACAATTTTATTAAAAAGTTATCCGTTTCGGTTGAAAATTCACCTTTTTTGTTGAAAATTCGTATTTTAGTGTTGAAAATTCAACTATTTAGGTAGCAGATTGAACTATTTGTTTGAAAATTAGCTTTTATATTTAAATTCTACTATTTTGTAGAAAATGTATCTTTTTGGCTTGAAAATGAATCTTTTTGGTTAAGAATTTAGTTATCTAGTTCAAATTTTTTTGATATGAAGATTCATCTTTTTATTTGAAAATTCATATATTTTTTTAAAATAATTTTTTCAGCTGAAAATTCAACTCATCCATTTTTGATTGAATTTATTTTATTTTAAAAATTCAAACTATTTGTTGAAAATTTATACATGCTTTTAAAAACTTTTTTGGTTAATAATTCTTTTATGTTGTTGAAAATTTAACAATTTGGTTGAATTTTTTTCTTTGATATCTTTGGTTTAAAATGTAACTATTTGATTAAAAATCCGCTTTTATTAATTCAAAATGAATTTTTTAAAGTAAAAATTTTACTGTTCAATTTTTTTTTATTTTATTTTTGTATTTTAACATTCATGTATATTATTGAAAATTCATTTTTGTAGACCATTCGTTTTTTCATAGAAAATTACCCCTTTTGGTTGTAAATTCATTTCTTTGCTTTAAAATTCAATTTTATTGTTGAAAATTTGTTTTCTTGTTGAAATTTAATTTTTAACAAAAAATTTAACTTTTCTGATTTGAGTTAAAAATGGATTTTTTTTAGTTCAGAATTCATGTATTATGAGGAAAATTCGTGTTTTGGTTTAAAATGAATATTCTTAGTTGAAAATTCAACTATATGGTTGAAATATTATCTATTTTATTAAAAATGTAATATTTGTGATTAAAATGTCAGAAATTATCTAAAAATAAAAAATTTTGGTTAGAAATTTATCTCTCCGATTGAAAATTGAACTATTTTGTTGGGGAAATTCGTTTTTTGTCAGAAAATTAATCGTCTTTGCTGAAAACTCATCTTGTTTGGTTACAATTTCATATTTTTGAAAATCGGTTTTCGGTACGGATTTAAAATCAAATTAAAAAATTTTTACAATGAAAAGAACTTGCTCTGGAAGTATGGGGAAGCTAAATAAGAATTAATAATGTTCGATACAAACAAAATATTCTGTTCAGACCAAAAATAAAAGTTTGGTTTGAGAAAAAAATTAATACTACGCTAAAATACTAACGATGAAATTTTAACTGAAAATTTCAATTAATGTTTTTTGTATTACTATAACAAGAAATGAGAGTTTGAAGAATAAAAAACAGTTTAGTTGAAAATTATGTATTTTGTTAAAGCTTTGTTTTATTTTGGTTAAAAATTAATTTTTTGAAATAAAAATTTAGCGCTTTGATTATTAGTGTGAAATTGGTGGTTTTCATTTAAAGATTTTACTATTTGCTCAAAAAATCGTATTTTTGGATAGGAAATTTGTACTTTTGGATAAAACATTCTTCTTTTTTTTTGTAAAAAAGTTTTTCCTTGAAAATTAATATATCTTGGTTTAAAAGTGAACTGTTTTTCAATTTTAAAAAAATTTAACTTGTCAGCTGAAGCATTCAAATTTTTTGTTGAAAATTCATCTATTTTGTAAAAAATTATTTTTTTTTGATAAAAAATTTAATTTTTTCGTTAAAAATGCAATATATTATGACCTAAAATCTTAAGTGTTTTATAGTGAATTTAAAATGGCGCACACAATAATTTTATTTAAAAGAATTTATTTTACTATTACTTCCCTATTTTAGGAAAAAAACAGTCCATTTCCTATTTTGGGACTTAAAGTCTGTAAAAATATTATGCTTGCATTTCTTGTCTTTCATTCGAAGCGTTTCTCAAATAAACCAAAAAAGTTTTGACCTAAGGGGGGAGGGGGTTGCATTTGTGACGGAGAAAAGAAGGGGTGAAAAGTATTCAAAATAGCGTGAAGTAGCTTTTGAACGGCCCCTAAAATAACTAATTTAATTTTGTTGCATATAAACTGGCTTGAATCGATTTTCTTCTATAAATATTTAGGTAAAATTACCTTTTCCATATAATCTAGGTAGTCGCATTAGAAAGGATTATTATCGGAAGCTCAAGAAACCGCGCTCTGCGTGTTCTGGACTTTCTAGTCCCTAATCCTGAGAAGGAAACTTTAACTTCAAAGAAGATTAAGATACGAAGATTATCTGATAATGTGAAACCCTTTCTGGTTTTGGTCATTTCATATCGCAAGAAATTATGTTAATTTTGACCTATAAGTGATATAATATTTGCATGAAATTTGCGAAGAGTTCAGGCAAAGAATGGGGATATTGCATGAAATGAGATAAAAAGATATTGTGATTCTTTAGTAGCTCATTTACATATTCCAAGAAGAAAGAATTTTTTATTGAATAAGAAACATATATTTTTTCTTAATGAAGTTTGAATATCGCGCCCGATCACGGCATTTTTCGCCAAACGCGTAGATTGGCTACATCTGTGTGACGTCATTCTTCGCCAGGAAATTCAAACTACCTACATTATGCAAATTAAAAAAAAATTAAAATGTCTTCCAAACATGCATTTCAATGTATCAATGTCTCTATACGGCTTTCATGTATTATTATCAAATAATAATTAATAATAATTATAAAGAAAAGAATTGAAATAGTCTTTCGCGATTATAATAATTCCATTTACGTATTACAGGCATAACCTAGCACTCTCTCATTTAATGTCAGTGAAAACGCAAAACACTTCTTAGCTAATAATCTACCTTCTTAATAAAAATTCACTGATTTCCAAATCCATTCTTTGTTCATATCTTTGATCCCGCTCGATTCGGCTTTTATTTTCGAT
>JAUELO010000010.1:5786861-5799740 GCA_032357855.1 Amphibolips quercusostensackenii | reverse complement strand
TAAATGATAGCTAAATTTCATTCGAATTCTTATTTAACATTTTCCACTTGCTTTATTTCGCTATTGTCGACAAATCGTCGACCTAAAGTTATAGTAAGTTATGTCTTTGAACTATCAAACTGAGAAAATAAGGTTAAAAATTTAGGCATTAAAATGGCGTTGAATCTTAAAATGAGTTTTTGGGTCTAAAACGATGTGTGATTAACTATATATTTACACAAAATCATTGTTTCATTTTACAACAATCAATAATAATACTCAATACATTCAATAACATTGTTTGGGAGTTTCACAAAATATTGCAATATGGCGCGAATGTATCTGGCCATTGCTTCCTTTGTACGCCGCGCAACAATTTCAGAAATGCGCGAACGCTATCTGTGTTGTGCATCTTGTGCGGTCTCACTTCCTAGGGCCCGTTCATCCACTCTTTTTGAGTAGTTGGGCACGCAATCACTCTGATTTCATGCAAGCTCTCCAAGCCTCCATGCATTTGCTTTTTACGAAGTTTTGGTGGCTTTGGGTACGAAGTACCAGTACACGTCCGCTGATAGTGCCAAATTTTTTCTCAACACAGTATTTATTCATTTCAAATAGACATGCGCTTCTCGTAAAAGCGCAGTTGAAAAAGGCGCGGTCTGTTAGCATCACTGCGTCCATAGCGTTGATGGTCAATGTGGCGCTATCAGCGAAGGTGTACTGGTACTTCGAATACAAAGCAACCAAAACTTTGTTACAAGCATATGCATGGAGGCCTGGAGAGCCTGCATGAAACCAGAGTAATTGCGTGCCTAACTACTCAAAGAGAGTAGATAAACGGGCCCCAGGAATGCTATTAAATCGACCTAAATAAAAAGGGGAAAAAATTATTTCATTATTTAATCTATTTTAAAGGTATGCTCTTCTTTTTACGCTTTTCCCTAATCCATGAAATGTCGAGGCCAACTAATTCTGAGCAACATTAAAAGATCCTTTCTCTACCCGTTACCATTCGGAAGCTCAAAGATCACAATAATAAAGCTTTAAATTAGTTTTAACTCATGCGACACTTACGTATAAAAATGAATTCACAATAAAATGCATACATTTTTAGCATAGTTGTTGAATTTTCAATCAAAAATATAAGAACGGAATTTTCAGTTGAAAAAATCATATAAAAAATTTAATTTTTAACCAAATAGTTGAATTTTCATCAAGAAAAATGGTTCTTCAAATAATAAAATAAATTTTTAACAACGAAGTTAAATTTGCAATCAAAAATATTGATTTTGTACAAGAAAAGACGATCCTACAATAAAATACATCATGTTTAACTAAATTGTTGAATTTTCAACCCAAAATAGAATAATGAAATTTCTAGTTAGGAAAATTATTTTTAAAAAGCAATCTTAAACACAAGAGTTGAATTTTCAACAAGAGAGATGGCTCTTCAAATAATAAAATGAATTTCTAACAAAGAACTTATCTATTTTTAAGGAAATTGTTAAATTTTTAAGCAAAAACGATGTATTTTCAACCAAAAACAAAAATAAATTAATTTTCAGTTAAAAGAGGAATTTAAACAAAAATGAATCGAAAAAAGTAGGTGAATTTTCAACCAGAGAGACGGGTCTTCAAATGATAAAATTAATTTTTTAAAAAGAAGTTTGATTTTGAACTAAGTTGTAAGTAAATTTTCAATTAAGAAGATTAGCTATTTACCAAAAAAGGTAAAGCAATAAAATACATCTATTCTTAACTAAATTGTAGAATTTTAACTGAAAACGATCGACCTTTAACCAAAAATAGAATAATGAAATTTTTAATTCTCAACGTATATGAAGCAAATGTTTGACAAGATATTTCAACTAAGTAATTGAATTTTAAACAAAAAAGATTGATTGTCAACAAAAAATTGTATCAAAGAATTTTTAATAGGCTTGTAAATTAAAATATTTTTGAATCCATAGCAGTGTGATATAGTTTGTGAATAGCTTTTTCAAGCTCTCCATTTATCGAAAAAAATTTAAGCTGTCAAGACTTTCTGCACAGAAGTTGTTTAGAAATACAACTTTTGGTATTAAATTCAATTTTTTCCTTTTTAAATTTTTTCTGCTGCTTCTATTCCTTACCCCCAGCCTGCATTATGCTTAACATAAGTTGCAAGACGAATGGAAGATTAGTCGAGCATTTGCAGTTCAACCGCTACAGTTTGAAAAAAATTTATTGATTTGAAGAAACCTTTTAGAGTGAGCTTCTTTATACTTTTCGAAACAACTTCTCTAAATAAAGTTTTTCTTTGTTTGAACTTCCCTCCATAAACCAGGCGCTCAGCGATTATATTACACGAATTATACAATAGCTTGAAAAATGATTTTTAAAGTTTGTTTTAATGCAAATTATAAGTGTTTTCGTACACAATCGTTTTTAGAATATTATAGAGGGTATTTTATCTGAGTTTCTTAAAAAAATTCCTATTACTTTTCACTTGAGTTTTATGTGTTGTTATTCCACGAGGATACGAAGGGACATATTCCACACATTAAAAAGTGGAAGATGGGGGCTACGAGGTTTCTTACATAGGGACCTAAATATTCAAAACCGGACTAACAGAGTGGATGTTATATATTTTTATAGACGTGGCAAGTAAAAGAGAAATTATTGATCGAACACACGCTTCCTTCATTTCAAAATATGAACTGCTATCAACTGTGGAATCCTGTAAAGTTGCGGCACGACAAGGTGGCTTTGGATTAACGGTAAAGCGGCGAGTCGTATTGCCGACTTCAAACTACGATTTGTTTGCTACTCTGAAAAGTGATTCCAAAAAGTATGCGCATGATTTTACTAAGCTGCGCTTATTGGCTTATTGGCATTCGCTTACTTACTTAAAACTCAAATACAGGCGCGCACTATAGCTAATAAACAATCCATGCATGTGCAGCCAATAGCGACTCAGTTGGGATCACTGATTTCAGTGGACCTTACTATCGATAACACAGGGTTACAAAATGAAATTGAAAAAGTCCTCCGATCAAATGAAGTGGACTGTACGTTTCCGGGTGCGCTGATCACGAATCCGCAGCCCCCATGACCCTCAAATTTCAGCATTACAATCATTTCATTTCAACATCGGTAATTCGAGAGATATCATCCTTTTGATCTCAGATTCTGAAGAAGCAGGATATTTTACTTTCGGATATGTTTTTTACTCACGGGTCTGAATGACGTCTAGAGGACATATGAAGGTCAAATAGATTATTTTGAATCTCCTAACTATTTTATCATCATGATAGCTGGATACAGAGGAAATGACATTTGTTCTTACATTTACATCCAATGGGCAGACACTGCTGCAATATTTAGCGAAATCCGACTGCAATCGCGCGTGCAGCAAGAGGAAGTCTGTTGGCAAGAAAAGCACTACGTATGTTAAATATATCTTGTGTTGGCCCTTAGGGCACCTCTACGTAGTGACAGCGGGCAACAGGTTAAAAAAATTATAACCTCGAAATCGTTATACAAAGGCAGAAGAGTCAATTTAAATACCTCATAACCTCCGAGTCTTATACACCAGCAGAAAAAAAATCTAAATAACCCATAACTTTAAAACCATAAACGCAACGTTATATGAGGTATTTAAATTTTTCCCTGCTTTGCTGTGCTTATAATTTAAATGACTCGTATGCAATTACTTTTGTATAAGTTATTTCCTCTGTACCCGGCTACCACGACGAGATACTCGTTAGGGAATTCAGAATGAGCGATTTGACCTTTATATGGCCTCTAGAGGTCAATGAGAACCGTAAGTCAAACAATATCTAAAAGTAAAATATCTCCCTCTTCTAGAATCTAAGATCAATAGGATATCTCTCAAATTAACGAAGTAGACCTTCAAATGACCTTGATCCTGACGTTCGGGAACAATAGGAGCCACAGATACGTAATCAGCGCACTTTAAAATGTATTTTGTAAGGACCATTACCTCGATATTAGCAAACTATGACAATCTACTAGGTTTAGAAGTTCCAACGAACTTTTTTGATCTTTATGTGATTCTAATGGCAAATAGTGTCAGTTTGTAGGGCCACCTTAATCTTATATTATCAAGTACAATTTGTGTATTTTCAGTTAGCAATAAACTCTTTCAAAACACAAGTTAGAAAAAAATATAAAGTAAAAATTATTTAAATGTTTTTTTGGGGGTCTTCTGGTCTCCGGGGGAAAAAAATCGATTTTTTTTCTTGCATAATTTTATTGTATATGTATGTGAAAATACGCTACAAAAAGGATTTTGTGAAAATCGCATTCCTTCACATTTTTTGGGCGCCGAAAGGTACCCTCGTCCGGCCGTTTTCGAGAATCCGAGCGCGACGCGCGTTGACGACGCATTTCCAGGTGTAAATCCGTATCTGAATAACTTCTCGGGCTACTTTTTACATTTTATGAATATGTGAGTGTGAGAGAATCGTTTCCGGTTTTCTTCCGTTAGAGGGGGGCCGTTTATTCTTTAGTATTCCATGAAACTCCGAGCCGAACGCATCGTCTTTTCTAGTCGATCTTTCGGATTTTTTTGAATTCAAAATGGATCGAAAGTTACGTCAAGAGAAGGGCTATTCTCGGATCGCCGGCGCATAAAGAAAAGAAAAAATAATAGTAATTTTTCTGCGGAGCACAGTACGGAATTCGCGAGCGCGTCGGCACGAAAATTGAGCAGTCGGCAGTCGTTCGGAGCAGCGATTTCTGCAGCTTTCTCGTATTGCTTCATCGAGTTTGTTTCCGTCTTTGCTGCAATTCCAGAAAACGTCGTGTGCAAAACGTGTAACGGGAAAGTGAAATTTTTACGAAGTGATCATCGCGGTGTGGGATTCAAACTCATAATTCGTTGTGACAGGTGTGAAGAAAAATCTGAGTCGAACTGTCCTAAAGTGCAATCGGCTTACGAACTGAACCGTCAATTGGTATTAATTTTTCGTCTACTTGGCGTGGGACTTGAGGGGATAAATAAGTTTTGTGGTTTTATGGACATTTGCGCGGGACTATTGAACACTACGTATTACAAATGCCTTGAAAATATCGAGATCGCCTCCGCAGCTGTTTACAACACCGTGTTGCGGATTGCTGTGGCCGAGGAGAAAACTTTGAATGCAGAACATAACAACATACCGGAGAATTTGATCGTTTCGGGAGATGGGTCACGGGAAAACATAGCCATTGTAACTCTGAAGAGAACGCATATCTAACTTCTGCTTTCCGATTACCCAGATGGTCAAACGGCTACTAGGATGGGGACCTGGTCCAATTGGAGGTTGACGTCTTCTACACCGTTTCAAGGTCGCGGGTGTGAATTTTTTTTCAACTAAAAATCTTTTTTTGAAGACAAAATATGTACCTTTAAAATGAAAAAAAAATTTTTTTTTAATATTTACAGGAGCCGTCACAATTAATTCCCAAAAATACCCCTCATTTCAGGGCCTCGAGACCAGAAGACCCCCTTCAGTTGAAAATTATTCTTCTTCTTCACCTTTTCGGGTAAAAATTCATTTCTTTGATTGAAAATTTGAATATTTTGTTAAAACTTCATTTCTTTTTTGTTTAAAATTATATTTTTTTCAAAAATTTAACTATTACATTTTTGTTTAAAACTATATATTTTTTGGTTGAACATTCGTGTATTTTGGTTAGAATTCGACCTTTTTGGTGAAATATTATTTTTATTTGTAAATTCATTTGTTTGGTTGAAAATTAATTTTTGTAACTAAAAATTTAATATTTTTTTTGTTGAAAATTTATCTTTTTGGTCAAAAATGTATTTCTTTCGTTAAAAATTAAACTATTTTGTTGAAAATTTCACTTTTTATCTGAAAATTTACATTTTCTATTTTTGGTTGAAATTTAACTTTTTAATTTGAAAATTCATTTTTATAGTTGGATGTTTTTAAATTTGGTTGAAAATTCGTTTTTTTTTTGTATTCTAAATTTATCTTCAATAGTTAAAAATTCAATTATTCAGTGTAAAGAAAAATAAAAAAAGTTTTGTGAACACGTACTTTGAAGTGTTTTTTCAGTGATGAAAATATGATTTTTTTCTTTTCAAGCTGAATGACTTACACTTTTACTTTGTTGCGTGAGTAAAATATAAACTTTTATTATTAATTTCTATAAAGAATAAATTTTTCATTTATTAAATTAGAATTTTCGCGGCAATATGAATATAACAGTTAACGCCACCTAGCGTTTCGTAAAAACAGCTTGAAGAGTGACGTCAAGAATTTAAAATTCATGGCGCGAAATTTAAATTACGATTTTCAATTTTTTGCTTCAAAACTCAGAAGCCGTGAAGAACTAGGGTTTTAATGCGGCGTAAATGATTTTTACAGTGTTTGAATAAATATTTATTTATTTGAAATATGTATATACAGAAAAATGACGCGATTCGATATTTAGACACGATCAAAACAGAGATCCAACTTCGAAATTTCGAAACTTAAAATCAAAATTTTTAAATTATGAGCGAAAAATATTAATTACATATGAAAAATATATAATTATTTTGAAAATTACAGAAATTTAACGAATTGGATCAATCTGCTGATTGTGTCCAAAAGCCATTATTTATTTAAGAGTACTATTATTCACACAAAATCCAACCAATTAGGTTCGAACATTTGGAACTATAAACGGTTTCACACTTTGCAATAATTAAATGTAATGAGCAAATCTGACAGCTATAGTTTCGTATAATGACTAGTACACGAATCTTTATTTTATACCGACTTTTTCCTTCATTCCTCGATGTCAAGCGTTCAAAAATCTAAAAGGATTAACAGCAAGTTACATCAGAAATTAACAACAGCATAAAAATAAAACTTCCAGGAATTAAAAAAACGACATTTTCCGAATTCTCCCTTTATTTTTATAAATTTATTTATTTTTTCAATTTTTATCGTTCTTCCTGGAAGTTTTTTAAATTCTTACAAACATGAAATTCGAAAATTTCGTATACGTATTATGAAAAATGCGATTAGTTAGGCAATAATTGTTAATAAGCTCAGAGAAAACAGCGCAACGACAAGATTATTCCGAAAATAACGTGTGTACAATATATTTATAATATTTATACATATATTTACAAAACTCGTTCGTACATTGTAAAAAATCTCAGGAAGAATGATTTTATTATAGCCTCGAATTTGGAAGAATTTACTTTTACCTTTTATTTAATAATTAAATGTTTTTAATTTTAATTTATTTCTTTTCATTTTTCACATTCCCCTGCTTTTTCAAATTTGAAACTTCGGTGCAAATTGCAAAATGGCGATTAGAAAGCAAGGGTTTATTTCATAAATTGGCACTATTATTAGAATTAGATTTAGATTCTACTTTCATTTTTTTAACTGGAATTGGAAAAAAAGTCCAGCCTTTCTCAAAGCTAGGAAGCAAGTAAGCTTTAGTCTTAAAGAGTAGATTATTCTATAAGTGCAGAGTGGTTTCTAGATCTATATTTTTTTCAAAAGTCTATGCTTCGTGAATCTGGAAGAGATTTAGTAAAAGCGATGACTTAGTTCAGAAAAATTGTAGGTTAAATAGATTTTCTGTAGATTTCTATTCCTAACAATTTTATCGTACGAAGCTAAAAATTTTACGGCTTTTCGATACGAATTTCCCGAGGGGTTAATTACTCCTGCAATCTTTTGCAATACCTTGTAATTCCTCCTTTTAAAAAAATACTGTGTACAAATTATAATAGAAATTTATAAAAATATAAAATTACAAAAAGTTATGAGAAAATCAGTATAGAAGTAAGAGATGTTGAAATATTGAAAGAGTTGATCTAAAAAATAGAGTAAGTAAACAAATGAATGATTTATTTATTCATTTAACGTAGAATTTCGAAGGATTTTAGTTTTTCGGTTTGAGGACAAAAATAATTTTTAATACAAAATAAAAATTTCGATTAACTATTTATTTTTTAGGTTTATTTGTTTTTAAGGTTATATAAATATAATTTTAGTAAGACTCTTAAAAAAATTGAAAATCAAAATTCCAACAAAAACGTTCATCTTTAAATAGTTTACAAAAAATATGAATTTTCAACGAAAAAGTTAATTTCCGACTAAAAAAGATGAATTCTGAAAGAAAAATGTGATAGTTGACATTTCAATCAAAAGTGATAGCAATTTGAAATTAAAAACAGTTTAATTCATAAAAAATGTAACTGTTAACCCAATAGTTTAATCGTCAATCAAAAAATATTATAATTTAAAACCAAAGAGTTGCAATTTTAATAAAAAAGATACAAAAATTAAAAAATTGCCTTTAAATCTCCCAGATTCTTTTTTGATAATTTTTTAAATATTTTTTAATATTCTCTTAAATAAATTTTTTAAAATAAAAAATCATAAAATTTTCCTATAAATCTGTAAAAAAAAATTTATTCTTTCGAAACCTTTCAAAATTCTTAAAAAAATCCAAATTTTTTGTTTTTAATCTTCAATCTTTTCCAATATTATCTGGAAATTATTTTTTCAATTTTGAAATGTTTTAAGACTTTTAAAAACTTCATAATGTTATTTTGAAATTTTCAAAAAGCTTTGTTTTGTTTTAAGTTCTTTGAAATCTTTTCAAATTTTAAATAACTTTAAAAGTTTTTTAAAAACTTCTTGGAATATTTTTTTTGATGATTCAAATTTTTTCTAAACTTTGACAAAGTTCTACAACATAAAAAAATGCCTTCAAATATTCCAGATTCTTTTTTGATAATTCTGAAAATATTTTAGAATGTTTTAAAATCTTGTTTAGCAATCTCTTAGAACCAATTTTTCATAATAAAAAATTATTAAAAATCTTGCAGAGATCTTGAGAAAATTTTTTTATTTTCTTGAAACTTGAAACCTTTCGAAATTTGTAAAAAGCTTCGAAATTTTTTGTTTTGAATCTTCAAAAATGTACATTTTTCAAATTTGTCGAAATCTTTTTAAATTTAAAATTATTGTTGTATGTTTTGAAAACCTCTAAATATTTTCTAAGCCTACTTGCATTTTTTTAAACTTTGAAAAATTTTGTTTTACAATCTTCCACATTATTTTGCAAAATTTTAGAAAATCATTTGAAACGTTTTTCAATATTTACCTGGAATTATTTTTTTAAATAAAAAATGAATTTTAATTTTCGCTAAAATCATGACAAAGAATTTTTATTATCTCAAAATCTTTTGAACTCCTTAAAAAGTTTCAAAATTTTAATTTAAAATCTTAAAAAATCTGGATTTTGCTTAAAATTTTAAAAAATATTTTCAAATTGTTCAAACATTTTTTTAAACTTCTAAAAGTAAAAGTTCGAAATATCTTTTGAAATAAATTAAAGTTTTCCTACCAATTTTTTTAATTTTTGCAATAATTGACTTAAAATCAAATCTCAAATAGCAATTAAAATATTCTAAGTTTTTGTCTATAATTTCATTTTTCTCATAAATTTTTAAGTGTGAAAATTTTTACAAATTATAGTACGGTAGCAAAATGTTAAGAATAGAATTATTTACCAATATTAAAAAATATTCACAATTAAAATGTTCTCTTTCATCAATAATTTTTATAAAATTTCAGAAAAAATGTTATCAAAGCTATTTTGAGTAGAATCCTTTTGCCATTTTTTGTTAATATTGGGTCAAAAAGTTTACAATAGAATTGTTGCCTTTATTATTAGCGAATAATTTAGAATGGAAATGTACTCTTTTAGAAATAAATTTTTGGAATAAAAATATTTAATTTCGAAATTGCTATTCACAAAATTTCATTGATAGAGATTTAAACTACTTTTTAAATTCAATGAATCTGTTTAATTTAATTTGAATTGCAGAGAATTTCCATAGATTTTAAGCAATTTCGTCAGATTTCATAACATTTTTTACGGAATTTTACAGATTTCCGAAGGATTTCAAAACATCTGGAGGGATTTTGACAGATTTTAAGGCTTTTAAAAAATGTTAATTGGATTTCTAAATATTTGAATCAATTTTAAAATACAGCAGCTGTTTTCAGCAGATAAAAAATATTTTCACAAATTCTAAAGAATTTCCAAGCATTTCAAGGGATTTTATAATATTTTTACGTTTTTCAAAGATGTCAGGAAATTTCAAAGAATTTTGTATGCTTTCAAAATATTTTAAGGGACTTCTATCGAACTTTGGTAAATAAATGGAATTTTAAGGGATTTTTCAAAATAAGAGATTTCGGAATCACAGGAAATTTAAGGGTTTTATTACATTTCTAAGGATTTCAAAAGATTTTAAAGATTTCTAGGAATTTAAACTTTTTTTTGAGAACTTTATTAAATAAATTTAATTTAAATTAAATTCAAGGGATTTTAAATTATTAATACTTTTTAGAATAGATTTTCACGTTTTCCAAACATTTCACGGGATTTTAAGAGATTCTGAACGATTTCGAAAATTACGAAAAATTTCAAGGGTTTAAAAGAATTAGGTAGGATTTCAAAATATTTCCAGAGATTTCTAGTGAACTTTGAAAAATAAATAAAAATAAATTGCAAGGATTCTTTGCGATTCCAAAGATTTCAAGGGATTTTAAGGTATTTCAAGAAATTTCACAGAAATGGAAGATTTCAAAGATTTACAGGGATTTAAATATTTTTTATAGAAATTTAATGAATAGGTTCAAACTAAATTACATTCAAGGGATTTCAAAGAATTTTGTAGGATTTCCAAAGATTTCAAGATATTTTTTGTAAACTTCAAAACATTAATTAAATTTAATTAAATTTGAAGGGATTGCTAGCGATTTTAAAAATTTCACGGAATTTTAACGTATTTTAAGGAATCTTTAAGATTTCTAGGAATTAAACGTTTATTCTTGAGAACTTTAATAAATAAGCTTAATTCAATCTATATTTAAAGGATTTCAAGTGATAGAGATCTGCTGCGCAGTGATAATTTAATGATAGGTCTACTGCGCATCCGTAAGTCTAATAAAAATCTACTGCGCATCGATTCAGAGTACAGAACACGACTGCGCACGTCTGAAAAGCACGTCAATATTTGAGATTCCAACGGCGGGAAATTTGAATCTCAAAACTATTGCGATCTTTTTTTAGGGAACAAATCAAATTTTATTTCAACGGATTTCTACGTATTTCATCAATTCAAGAAGAGAAAATCTAAATTTATAGGACCTCCAATTGTTTTTAAGGATTTGAGGGTTTTACAAAATTAAATGGATTTCAACAGACTTTATTAGATTTCAAAAATTAAAATATATTTGAAAATATTTTCAAAGGTATGAAGAAATTTGCAGAGATTCTAAAAGGTTTTAATATACATTTCAATTCAATATTAAAGATTTTAAAAATATCAAGGAAATTCACAGATTTCTGATGTGTCAAATTTATTTTTAAAAAATCGCTACTTCTTTGTACTTTCGTTGAGATTATGAGCAGTCTCCAATAAATCGTTCCTTTTTAACTTTTCTACTTTTTACCTTATTTCCTTCAATATTTTTGTATCCTTTTTTTCTTATCTAGGGCACACGAAAAGTCCCGAGTAATTAAGCCCTTGGAATTTCCTAAACTCTTTCAATTAAGTAATGAATGCAAACATAAATAAAATGTAATCTATTTACAGGATCATACGATTCTTGTTTTATAAGTCGTATTTTTATCACATAGAGTAACATTTTGTAGTGAGAAGCACGCAGTTTTGTTTTTATCGGACGGATAGAGAGATTTTGGAACTTGTGGAAGCGAGAATTAATCATAGATATCGGAAAAAACCGACTTACAAAGCTTAGATTTTAAGATTCTATTTTATCTGTGTAATACCTAATATAATTTTGTTCCGCGAACCTACCTTTGTGCCTTAATTACTGTAAAATGATTCGATGAAATGAAATTACAGTATAAAACAATCGGTGATTCGAAAATGAGATGATAAAAATATAGATTTTGTTATCTAAAAATTAATAGCACCACTCAGCAATTCAGATAACTTAGTGCCATCTTAAACTAGTAGCACGACTTTAGAACCTAAAGGAATGCTGAAAGAAATGTCATTCCTAAAGGCTTTACAAATATCACTTCTGATCACATGTGATCATATCTGATCAGAGCTGGACAACAATTTAAGAAAGTATTTTATTGATGATAAGTAGAGTTTGGTGCGCATTAGTAAGTGCCGTACAATTTTAGTGCGTATCTATATCTGTTGTAGGAACCTACTTCACATTCATAACATTAGCAGAGATCTACAGCGCAGCCATAACTTCACTAGAGATCTACTGCGCAGCCATAACTTCACTAGAGATCTACTGCGCATCCGTAAGTTCAATAAAAATCTACTGCGCAGCGATAAATGGCACAAAACGCGACTGCGCATGCCTAAAAAGTAACGTCAATATTTCGGATTCTACAACGGGAAATTTGGATCTCAAAACTATGTCCAGCTCTCATTTTGACCGTTTGAGATTATTATTCCCTGTTTTAAAATTCAAGAAATTCTTTACCAAAAATCTACAATCATTGTACGCATGTCAAAAAAGAGAGCAATACGTTATAGAGGCTGCAGAATAAATTGTAAATTAACTACAGCAATTGCAAATTTTACTGTGAAAGTTTCTTTTCATTAAACGCAAGGTAAGTACAAATAGAAAGAAAGATTAATTTTTGGTCAAAACGGCGACTTATCTAAGAGGCGTGGACACTACGGTGTCCTTTTTTTTAATTTCCCTATCAGGACTAGGACTGGGACTTCTGGAGTTACTTCGAGATCTCGATCTGGAACTCGAACTTGAACTTGAGCTGGGTCGTTTTTCTGGTTTCTTTTCGATCAGGTGTTTCTTTTCCCAAAGGGGACCACGAATTATTCTTAAAGTTGTTTCCAACTCGTAA
>JAUELO010000010.1:5747912-5765469 GCA_032357855.1 Amphibolips quercusostensackenii | reverse complement strand
GAAATGGCCCGCAGAGGCGCTACCAGACTGCTAGCTGTAACTCCTATGGAAGTGCTTACTCTCAGTTTCTCTCTGCTATTGCAGCGAATCTAAAAGCGGGTAATTAGAGATGTAAATATGCCCTGATTTTGTCGCTCACCTAAGGTTGTAATGCTCGCCCTGTCGATGCCTCGATCCTCGTTTTTGAGCATTTCCAAAAAATCTCCTACGGTGTGTGTGATTGGTTTCAGGGTGAAAATACAACTCTCCCTTCTCGAAGGTAGTGGAACTTTGATCCTAGGAAGACCTCTGTTATAGTCCACTGTTACTTCAGCTGTAAACAGAGAAAGTAATCACTCTATTAAAATTACTGCACAAAAATTAGTGATTAATTAAGTCTTGAATTAAGTTATTTAACCCTCCTCCTCTCATACTTTTCCTACACTCTCATCCCCTTCCCTCACATCACCCTACGACCCCCTTCACAAGTTTTTCCTTATTTACTTCCCTCTCTCCTCGCTTCCCAATCTAGCACTTCTCTTTCCCTACTTCCCTTCCCCGCCCCTCCCTTTCCCACGTATACTCACCCTTATTTGTATTCATTTCCCCTACTTCTCCTCACTTCGCCTACGTCCTTTCCGTAATTGTCGTCTACTCCCTAAACCCTCATTACCTCTAACCCCTTCCCAGCTTCACACCTCACTTCCCCTATTCCCTCACACCTCACGTGCCCTACTTAACCTCCCCTGAATAACCCTACTTCCTTTCCCCAGCCCTCACTTTCCCTCTCCTACTCGCTTTCATTTCTAATACTCGTAATTTCCCCTACTTCTTCTCACTTCTCCTACTTCCCCTCTGTAGTTTTAATCAACTCCCCAACCTCTTAATACTCCTCACTGTCCCACTCCTAAGTTCCCTTATCCATAATTCACCCATTTGCCCTACTTCACCTCCATGCACTTCCTTTATTTTTCTTACTTCCCCGCCCATTGTTTTTCCTCATATAACCTCACGTCCCCCTCATCCCAACCCGTTACTTCCCCTACTTTCCTTCCTCTTCCTCAATCTACCCTATTCCAACCCTTACACTCCTACTTACCCTCCCCTCATTTCTCCTACTAACCTGTCCAAACACTATCCTAATTTCCTACTTCATCTACTTACCCTCTTTACACTTGTTTTACTTCCCATTCTTAATTTTCCCTCATTTGACCTTATTTCTCCTACTCCCTTCTCATTTATCTTAACTTCCCCTACATCCTAACCACTTATTTCCCCTCACTTCTCCTACTTCCCTTCTCTCATTTCCTATTACTTTTCCTACTTCTCCTTCCTGAACTGTACCATATTTCCCATACTTCACTTACTTCCCCTTACTTCTTCTACTTCCAGTTCCATGATGCTTCCTCATTTCACCTCACTTCCCCTACTCCCCCCTCATTTCTCCTCATTTAACTCACATCCTAACCACTTATTTCACCTTCTTCCACTAATATCTCTACACTCACTCAGGCCCCCTCTTACTTCCCCTAATTAACCACCCCTAATTTTCCCTCCCTAAACTTCATTCTATTTCTCATACTAGTCCTCCATTCATTGCCCCTCACTTGTACTACTTGCCCTCCCGCACTTTACCTCATTTCACCTACTCCACCTACTTTCCCTCTCCTCACTTCTCTATTCATTCACCTATCACTTTCCCTACTTTACCTACCCTCATTTCCTCTCACTTCTCATACAACCCCTCCCATCATTTTTCCTCATTTCCCCTACTCCCCCACCCCGAGGCTACAAAACCCTAAAAAGAGAAGAGGGGCAAATTAAAGAACTCTTATTAATTTTAAATTTCATTTTTATTTAAGGAAATACAAAAAGTAGTTATACATTTTCGGCACAAATATAAATGTATTAAATTGCATAAAATTTTTGGACGCAACCAATTTTGGAACGTTATCAATTTTGAGGTGCAATGAATTTTAGAACGCAACCAATTTTTGGATATAACCAATTTTACGACGCAACAAAATTTTAAAAGTAACCAATTTTATGGCGTAACCAATCTATAAGCGACTTTTAAGACACTTTTAATAAAAAAAAAAAAAATCAGCCCGCTGCGCGGAAACATTCTCATCGCGCACTTCACTCGCACGTCTGAAAGAACCTAGGGCGCGCGTCTGTTGGATCTCACGCTTCACGCTCGATAATATATTTCCCTCGCGCTGCGCGCTCTGTCTTTGTACTTTCTCCAAATATTGGTGCACAGACCTCTTAAAATTAAAGGTTAAAGCATCGACAACTGTAATTTTTTGATTGCGAATTCTCTTTTGTTAAAGCTCCTTCGGCTTTAATGAACACATTCTCATCGCGTGTCTCGTGCTTCGCACTCGATTTTGTCCAAAGTGTAAACTATTCTACATTATGTTTAATTCTATTATATCAAATGAATATTATATTTATTTCTATACCTTAGTCTGCGACTGCTTATTCCGATATTGCAAAAAAACGTCAAATTTTATTTTTTCTGATTATTTTAATATTAGTACTTTATTTCGTATTAATTTTTATTCTGAGCAACCCTCAAAAATTTATCATTTCAAATGGTTTATATTATTACAATTCATAATATGCACTGATATGAAAATAGACGTATTTTTTTGGCTTGTTTTTATAATTAAAAAAGTGTGCATCCTATAAAAAAAAGATAAATTTTATACCAAGAAGAATTATTTTTCATCAATAATGATTGCTGATGATTGCTCAAATAAAGAAATAAATTTTTAACCAAAAATAGAAGAGTCAAATCAGTAAAAAAATTAATCTTTGACTAAATAAAATAATTTCCAACGAAACAGTTACATTTTCAACCAAACAAATGAGTTTAAAATCAAGAAGATTAAATTTCTACAGAAAAGGTAAACTTTTCACACAAAAATGGAATAGTTAAATTTTTAGTTCAAAAATTATTTGTCAATGAAAGAACCAATTTTCAATTAAAGAAATAAATTTCCAACCAGTAACATAAACTTTCAACCAAGAAGATATAGGAATTTTTAATCAACTATTCGAATTTTCAACTAAAGAAGATAAATTTTCAACCAAACAGGGAATAGTTAAGTGTTAAGCGAAAATTTGATTTTTTAACTAAAAAAAAATATTTTTTAAAAGTAGTTTAATATTTAACTAAACAGATTAATTTTAAATTAAAAAAATGCATTTCTATCATTAAATAGAAAAATTTTTGAAAAAAAATTTTTAAGCATAGGTTAATTTTTATTGATACAAAAGTATTTCTAGTAAAAAACTAATTTTTAATCACAGAGACAAAATTTAACCAAAAGTATAAATTTTCAACCAAAGAAATAAATTTTTAACCATTAATATTAATTTTATACAAAAAAGTTTATTTTTTAACAAAATAGAAGAATTTTCAAATATATAATTGAAGTTTAATATGAAGAAGATAAATTTTCAACCAAAAATGGAATATCTAAATTTTCAGTTAAAACAATTTATTTTCACCAGAAAAATTCAGCAAAATAGTTTAATTTAAAAAAAAGGATTTCAAACTAAAATTATAAATCATCAACGAACAAGATTAATTTCCAACAAAGTAGTTTCCCTTTCTACTAAATAATTGAAGTTCCAACCAAAAAAGATGAATTCTCAAATAAAATATACTAGTTGATATTTCAATCAAAAAATATTTTTATTTTAATCCAAAAGAAGCTAAATTCCACTAAAAAAAGACTAAAAATAGTTCAATCCTCGATGAAAAAACTATGCGTTCTGTGAAAAAATAATTGCTAACACATTTGTAGATTTTTTGTAACGCATACTTTTCGTTGATTCATTTTTTTTTTTTTTTGTTAACTTACCTCGTTTCTCTAAAAATTTAATTATTTCATTGTTAATGTTATTATTAGAAAGTAATTAATAACATTTAATTTAAATTTTATGTTATCAAGAAATTAGCGAATAAGTGAGGAACTCAACCAAATTCTGGAGGGAACCAATTTTAGACAGAAACTAATTTTTGTACATAACCTACTTTTGGGAGATTTCCAACTAAAAAGTGCAAGAAAATTGGTGACGCATTTAATTATTTTGAAACGCAACTAATTTGCTGAATATACCAAATTCGATAATAATTAAATAAATTAATAATATTAAAAGCATAATAATTATTTAAGCAGTTATTAAATTTTTCCATAAAACAGTTAAAAAAGGAGGATTTTTTAATAAAATTGTTGAATTCTACCTGACTTTTGACGAGCTGTCTAGTGTTAAGATTATGCTGTGTTAGTCGATTGAAAATAGTTACAATGAAAAACACAATTTTTTAATGAAGATTGTTCATAATAATTGTAAAACTGATTGGTTGGTTAGTTAATTTTTTTAAACTCTTTCCAATTCCAAAATTTCCTGTTCCACGTCAAAATTAAATTTTTAAAATTAAATTCCCTATTCAAATCCAGAATTTTAATTCTTTTCGAAAATTTTCAGTTCTAGCTCAGAATTGGTTAAAATTCAAAAATTCCAAGTTGAATTCCTACTTTCTAGAAAAAAAATTCCTGACAAGTTTAGGGTTTTTCCATGTATCTTTAGATTTTTTAGGGCAAAATTTTTTTGATTCAAGTATTTAGTATCGCATTGTGTGAAGAAATTGTGAGCCTGCAACAATTAAAATTATATTTTTTAACTTGAATTATTACTTCGCTCTAACTGAAAAGTTCAAAAATTCGGAAAACCCGGCTATTTCAAAATCGATTTTTTCGAAACCGATTAGAAAGCGAGACATTTATACATTGAAATGCATATTCATAAAATATTTTTATTCTTTTTAATGAGCATAATTTAGGTAGTTTGAATTTTCCCGCGAAGAATGACGTCACATAGATGTAGCTAATCTATGCGTTTGGCGAAAAATGCCGCGAGCGGGCGCGAAATTCAAATTTTATTTTTCGAAAACATTGTTCTTATTTAATAAAAAATTATTTTTTCTTGAAATATGTTAATGGGCTACTGAAGAATCAAAATAACTTTTTATCTCATTTCAGACAACATCCCCATTATTTTTCGCCAAACTACATATAGCGTGTGGCGTATATTTCAAAGTCGATTTTCTCGAAAACGTTGAAAAAGCGCACATTACAGTTCTAGCAAATTATTGCTCAGGTAATGAGCTTTCATTTAAAAAATTGTAAACCGAAACTAACACTTACAATTTGGCAGTCTCCCTGGTTAATTAAATAAAATTTACAGTTGGCAGCCTCCATTGATAATTTTTTTTGTTCAAATTTGATTTTTTGATATGGACCGGATGACAACTGCTTTTGCACCTTACTGCGAAAAATCTCGCGTGATAATCACGCAATCAAGAGGTAGGCCATAACCTGGTTAAGAGCCGTTGATATAAAGAAGGTATCAGAGTGTGGAGAGCGAAATGAGTGGAATGGGAGGACTCCGAGAATCTTTCTGCCGTAAGCAGGTCGGAACAAAACACGATAATTTGAGCACCATACGAGTTTGAGGTGCAAGATTACAGATTATACTGAATGCAATTTTCAATTCAAGATTTTTTTTATTGGGAAAAATTTATTAACAAAAAAAAACTTTAGGAATTCAACAGAGTATTCAAAATTTGTTTTTTTCGCGATATTTGTCAGAATTACAGACCTCGGACTCACTTCAAAGATCAGAAATAGTGTAAATAGTGTCACAAGTCTGAAAAAATAGTATAAAATAAGTGTTTTAAAATTTTTAAGTAGTATAATTATATTTAGTCTGTAAAAGTGTATAGTAAGAAATCAAAAAGTGTTTTAAATCTTTTCAAACTTTTTAAAGCTCTTAAAAATTCCATGGAATTGTTAAGGATACTTTAAAATTGTGTAAATCCTTTGAAATTTCTATAAATTATTAAAATGTATTAAAATTTCTTTAAATATTTTGAACCTTTCGAAATCTTTTAAAATCTTTCAAAATCTTTTGAAACTTTTTAAAGCTCTTAAAAAAGCATTAAAATCTTTCAAATCCTTTAAAACCCTATACAATTATTTAAGTCTATTGAAAATTCATGGGAATTTTTTTTCAAGCCCCAAAATCTTTGGAATCCTTTAAAATCTTTGAAAATACTTTAAAATATTTAAAAATCTTTGAAATCCTACAAAATTTCTTAACAATTCCACTGTTTTATAGAAAATTCGTCCGTATGGTTTTAAAATTCATTAAATTTTTATAAAAGTCAAATACTTGGTACAAAATTAAACTGTGTTGCAGAAAATTTGTTTTTTGATTGAAAATTAATTCTTCTCAATGAAAATTTATACAATTTTTTGTTAAAAATTAATCGTTTTTCGTTTAAAAATCCAACTATTTAGTTAAAATGTTAGAAACGAAAAAATATAAATTAAAAATTAATTTAATAAAATTTGGACTATCATTTAAAAATTGAAAAAGCAGTACAAAATTTGTTTTATTTGTTAAAAATTCGTCCTTCTTAGTAAAAAATTTAACTATTTGATTTAAGAATGATGTAATTTGTTGAAAATTTGCCTTTGTTGGTTAAACCAAACTATTTTTATTTTTAATTTTTATAATTACTTTAATTTTATAATTATGATAATTATTATAATTTTTATAATTATTATAATAATTTATTTTTATAATTATTTTTATTTTTAAGTTTAATTTTTGTTTTTTGTTTTGAAAAATCAACTATTATATTTTAGTCGGAAATTCATCTTTTTAGGTGGAAGATTTAACTCCTTGGTTGAAAGTTGAACTACTTTCTTGAAAGATCAGTTTATTGATTGAAAATTTATAATTTTAGTTCCAAATTCTTTTTTTTTTTGAGTCAAAAAGTAATTTTTCAATTGAAAATTAAAATTTTTTGTTGAAAATTCAACTGATTATTAGCAACTTGACTTTCTGGTTCAAAATTCATATTCTCAGGTTGAAAATTCAACTGTTTTATAGAAAATTCATCTTTTTGGCTTAAAAATTCAACAAATTTGTCATGAGAATTCATTCATTTTATAAAGAATTCAACTACTTAATACAAAATTAAAATATTTTGCAAAAAATTTTTTATTTTTAATTGAAAATCAATTCTCCTCAATGAAAATTTATCTACGAAATTTTTGGTTAAAAATCAATCTTCTTGGTGGAAAATTCAAATATTTTATTTAAAACTTATGTATTTTATTGAAAATTCGTTTTTTTTTTGTAAAAAATCAATTTTTTTTTTTTGGTTAAAAATAAAACTGTTTAGTTGAAAATATTCTGTTTTAGTAGAGGATTCAAGCATTTTATTGACAATTTGTCTGTTGATTAAACCAAACTATTTTTATTTTTAATTAAAATCTTTTTTTCTTGAAAAATCAACTATTACATTTTTTTCGAAAATTCATTTTTTAAGGTTGAAAATTCAACTTCTTTTTTGAAGGTTGAACTACTTGCTGAAAAGTTCAGTTTTTTGGTTAAAAATCCATAATTTTAGTTCAAAATTCTTTTTTTCAGTCGAAAAGTAATTTTTCAATTAAAAACTTAACTGTTTTGCTGAAAATTCAACTAATTGGTTGAAAATTAACTTTTTTGTAAAAAATGCATATTCTCGAGTTAAAAATTCAACTGTTTTATAGAAAATTCGTCTTTTTGATTGAATATTCAACAATTCCGCTTGGAAATTCACTAGTTATTATAAAATCCAACTATTTGGTACAAAATTAAACCATTTTGTAGAAAATTCGTTTTTTTTTATTGAAAGTTAATTTTTCTCAATGAAAATTTATCTACACAATTTTTTGTTAAAAATTGTTTTTTTTTTTTAGTTTAATAGTCGAACTATTTAGATGAAAAATGTTAAGAACGAAAAAAAATATAAACTACAAAACTAATCAAATAAAATTTGGACTAACATTCAAAAATTAAAAAATCAGTTGAAAATTTTTTTTATTTGTTAAAAATTCGTCTCTTTTGGTAGAAAATTAATCTTCTTGGTTGAAAATTCAACTATTTGATTTAAAATGTATGCATTTTGTTTAAAATTTGTCTTTGTTGGTTAAACGCAACTGTTTTTATTTTTACTTAACATCTTTCTTTCTTGAAAAATCAGGTATTACATTTTTGTTGAAAACTCATCTCTTTGGGTTGAAGATTCAACTCCTTGGTCGAAAGTTGAACTACTTTTTTGAAAGCTCAGTTATTTCGTTGAAAATTCATAATTTTAGTTCAAAATTATTTTTTTTATCTCAAAATAATTTTTTTCAGTCAAAAAGTTATTTTTTGACTGAAAATCCAACTATTTTGTTGAAAATTCAACCGATTGGTTGCAAATTAAACTTTCTTGTTGAAAAATGCATATTCTTCGGTTAAAAATTCAACTGTTTTATAGAAAACTCGTATTTTTGACTTGAATGTTCAAAAATTTGGTACAAAATTAAACTGTTTTGTAGAAAATTCGTTTTTTTTTTATTGAAAATTTATTCTTCTCAATGAAAATTTATCTGCACAATTTTTGGTTAAAAGTTGATATTTTTTATAAAAGTCCAACTATTTATTCGAAAAAAGTTAGAAAGGAAAGAAATATAAATTAAAAATTAATCAAATCAAATTTGGACTAACATTTGAAATTTGAACAAACAGTTAAAAACTTTTTTTATTTTTTGAAAATTCATCTTTTTGGTAAAACATTAACCTTCTTGATTGAAAATTTAACTATTTTATTTAAAATTTATGTATTCTGTTAAAAATTCATTTTTTTGTAAAAAATCAATTTTCGCTTGTTAAAAATGGAACTGTTTGGCTGAAAATTAATATGTTTTAGTGGAGAAAGCAAGCATTTCGTTAAAATTGTGTCTTTCTTGGTTACACCAAACTGTTTTCATTTTCAATTAAAATCATTTTTCCTTTCAAAATCAACTACTAAATTTTTGTTAAACAATCATCTTTTCAGATTGATAATTCAACTCCTTCGTTGAAAGTTGAAGTACTTTCTTGAAAGATCAGTTTTTTTAGATTCATAATTTTATTTCAAAATTCTTTTTTTTTTTGTAATTAAAAAGTAATTTTTTTACTGAAAATTTAATTATTTCATTGGGAATTCAACTGACTGGTTGCAAATAAACATTTTTGGTGAAAATCCATATTCTTCTTTTTACAGAAGATTCGTATTTTAGCTTAAATATTCAATAATTTGGCTTGAAAAATCAATTATTATTATAAAAGTCAACTATTTGGTACAAAATTAAACTGTTTTGTGGAAAATTCATTTTTTTTAATTGAAAATTAATTCTCCTCAATGGAAATTTATCTACATAATTTTTTGTTAAAAACTGATATTTTCTAGTTTAAAACTACAACTTTTTAGTTGAAAAATTTTAGAACCAAAAAAATATAAACTAAAAATAAATAAAATAAAATTTGGACTGATGTTTGATGATTGAATAAACAGTTAAAATTTTTTCTATTTGTAAAAATTCATAATTTAGGTAGAATATTGATCTTTTTGATTTAAAACTTAACTATTTGATTTAAAATTTATGTATTTTGTTAAAATTTTATTTTTTTTTTGGGTAAAAAATCAGTTTCTCTTTTGTTAAAAATGGAACTGTTTGGTTGAAAATTAATATTTTTAGCGGAGGATTTAAGCATTTTGTTGAAAATGTGTCTTTGTTGGTTACCCCAAACTGTTTTAATCTTTACTAAAAATTTTTTTTCTTCACGAATTTTCGTTAAAAATCTAATTTTTAATCATGATGATGATTTTTTTTAAAGGAAGATTAATTTTCAACAAAACAGTAGAATTTTCTACCTGACACAATGAATTTTCAACGAAAAAGTAAATTTTCCACATTTTCAGTTTTAAAAATCTATTTTAAAAAAAAAAGTGAATTTCCTACACGTCAAATTGAACAAAAAAAAGACGAATTTTTGACAACATAGTTGAATCCATAGCCAAAAGATGAATTTTCAAAAAAGAAGATTAACTTTCTACCCAAAAAGACGATTTTTTAACAAAATAGTTGATTTTTTTAACAAAATAGTTGAAGTTTCAAATAAAAAAGATAAGTTCTCAACCAAAAATGGAATAGTTAAATTTTTAATCAAAAAAACTGGTTTTCAATACAAAAATTATTTGCTTCCAGTTAAATTCAAATAAAGAAGACGAGTTTTTAAAAAAATAGCTGAATCCACAGCCAGAAAGATAAATTTTCAATTAAAAATATAAATTCTCAACCAATAACGGAATATTTATATTTTCAGTAAAAAAAAAAAAAAAATCGTTAAATTTTTCACTTTAAAGAAATGAAATGAGTAATCTTCACAAAAAAATTAATTTTTGGCAAAGTAGTTCAACTTTCAATTAGGATGTTAAATTTTCAAACAAAAAATATGAATTCTTAATGAAAAGTGTAATTAATGATATTTCAACAAAAAATATTTTTATTTAAATCAAAAACAATTGAATGCAATAAAAAATGCGAAAGCTAAAATCTGATTTCTGATAAAGTCTTTGAACCAAAGAGATTAATTTTTAACAATAAAAATTATGTTTTAACTGAAAAGATTAATTTTCTACAAAAAACACGAATTTTCAACAGAATACATCAATTTTCAACTGACAAGATAAATTTTTTACTAAGTAGTTAAATGTTAAACTAAAAGAATAAATCATTAACTAAAAATGTAATAGTTAAATCTTTTGTTAAAAAAAGTTAATGTTTAACGAAAAGAGAAACCAATTTTACACAAAATAGTTTTATTTTCAACAAAATAATTAAGATTTTCACCAAATAGTAGAATTTTGAACCAAAACAAAAATTTTAAGGAAGAATCGAGAAAAAAGGAAAATTTCTTGAAAACAGGAGAAAAAGAAATATTTTTTAAAAAGAGGAAAATACGGGAATATGAAATAGATTTTTCAAACTTATAAGGTTATTATTGAATAACATTATTTTATTAGAATCAGTTAGTAATTAAGTAATCAGTTAACAACATTAAAAGCATAACACAATTATTTTCATTGAAACATTCAAATAATTTTTACTTTATAGACATATTTTTTTAATCTGGCATTTCTAAAAATTTGATTTTTTAATAACGTTTGAAACTAATTTTCGAAAAAATCAAAACATTTGCATATAATTTTGAATATGGAATTCAGATACTCATTTCAAAACAGCACAAACCTTTTAAAAAATTATATAATTGTAATAGAGATGTGTAAAATATAAATAAACTTTCATCATACGAATCATAACCAATATTTAATTACATAACCTTAAAATAAATAATAAATTAATGTTACTTAATAGAAAAAAAATTAAAATTTAATTATTAGTGATTTAATATTGTAAAAATATTAATTAGTCAATAATCAATAATCAGTCCACAACATGAAAAGCCTTAAATAATGATTTTCTTTGAAACATTTAAATAATTTTTACTTGATATTTTTTTTTAAACTTGAAATTTCATTTCTGAAAATTTGAATGATTAAGAACCTTTTATACTAATTTTCGAAAAGTAAAAAGATATTTACTTATAATGTTGAAAATTGAATTTAAATACTCATTTCACAACATCACAAACACTTTGAAAAAAAAATTATTATTTTGAGAATAAATAAACTTTTATTATAAAAAATATAGGCAATATTCAATTACATAAACTTAAAATAAATAATCAATTTATATTACTTGATAGAGAAAAATTAAAATAAAATCTTTATGTCACTTAATATTGTTAAAAAAATCAATCAGCTAATAATTAATTAGTCTGTTCACAACATACAAAGAATTAAACTATAATTTTCAAACAAACATTCAAATAATATTTTTACCTTATATATTTTTTTTAAATGTTCACTTTTATTTCTAAAATTTTGATTTATTAGAAACCCTTTATACTACTTTCAGAAAAAAATAAAACATATTTACATATATTATAATTTAAAAAATTTAATGTTGATACTCATTTAACAACATCAGCCACATTTGAAAAATTATGTAATTAGAAAAGGGGTATTTCAAATAAAAATAAACTTTTATTATAAAAATTATATTCAAGTAAATAATCAATTTATGTTACTCAATTTAAACGAAATTAACTTTTGACCTTTACTTAATTTAATATTGTGAAAAATATTAATCAGCTAATAATTAATTATTCAGTTAACAAAATAAAAAGCATTAAACTATAATTTTAATCAAAATATTTATATAATTTTTACTTTATATTTTTTTTAATTTGAACTTACATTTCTGAAATTTTGATTTAATATTAACCTTTTAAGCTAATTCTAGATAATTTAAGTATAATAGACTCAGTTAATAATTAATTATTCATTTCACAGCATAAAAAGCATTAAACAATTATTTTCATGGAAACATTCAAATAATTTTTACATTATATTTTTATTTAAATTTAAAATTGAATTTCTAAACATTTTATTTATGAATAACTTTTAAAAATAATTTTAGTAAAAATAAAAATATATGTAAATATAATTTTTAAAAATGAATTGAGATCCTCATTTCACAACATCACAAACATTTAAAAAAAAGTATATACGGTAATTCAAAAATAAGTATTTTAAAGGATAAAGTAAACTTTTATCATAAAAATAAGAGCCAATATTCAATTACATAACCTTAAAGTAAATAATACATTTACGTATACGTAATACGTATATATCTGGATGGTCAGAGCTGTTATTGAAAATAATAGTAAAAATACATCAATCGAAATGATTATCAGTGATCGATTAAATTAGGAATTTACTTTTTTATTCTGTAGATATTAATTTTAAATCAATAGGTTATCCTATGAGTATCAAAATGGCCGCTACCATCATCACTACCAATGGAGGTTACGTGTTTTTACATAAAGAATAATTTTTTGGAAATTAAATTTTTTATTTTTGTGTCATAACACAATGATTTCTCATGCGGAATGATCGGATGTAAAACAGGAAGGATTTATGGTTGCCCAGATCAAGCAACAGCCGGTCGTTTATTGCACAATAAGCCCGAGAATGGGAAAAAATTTTGTTCCAGGCAAATTTCATTGGCCATGGACGGATAATTGAGAGCGAAAAGACGAAAAATAATTTGCTTTCAAAATAAGCTTTTAAAATCCATCAAAACATTGAGAAAAGGTAATACTTCATTATTACATACATTTTTTTAATTAAATCAGATTTTGTTGAATTATTCAAGTAATTTTTTGGTGTACCAAAATTTGGTTGAAGAACCAAAATTCACTCAAATAAGTCATAATTTGTATTCAATTAATATATTTAAAAAATATTTATTCATCTATAACCAGACATTTTGGTTCTGTAATCTATGAAATATTTTTATCCATCAAAATTTGTTTGAATAACAGGGTTGCCAGAAAATCCGAATTTCAAAATTTTCTGACTTTCCCTGACCCATTTTTTATTTTTTCTCGCGAAATGTATTCGAAATATATTGCATTTTCACCAAAATACTTAAATTTTCAACCAAACAGTTGAATTTTTAACTAACACAGATCAATTGTCAATCAAATCGTCGAATTAAAAAAAAAAATTCAACTTTAACCGAAAACGGTTGCATTTTCAATCAAATAGTATGATTTTCAAGTCAAAAAAAAAAGAAGATTTTTTTGGAGACAGTTCAATTTTTAGTCCAAAAGGACGAATTTTTTCCCAAAAAGACGAATCTTCAACCGAACAGTTAAATTTCTTACAAAAAAGATGACAATATTTTAAAGATGTACTCGTATAGATCAAAATTCTTAAATTTGGATGATTTTGAAGAAATTTCGAATGTTAATAATAAAAGTTACAGAATTTTTTATCGAATAGTTTAAAAACTAAAAACTCTTCAGTTCTAAATATGTTTTGAAAATTCGTTTTTTTTTATGGAAATTAATCTTTTTGATTGAAAATTCAACAATTCGATTGCAATTTTTTTTGTTTTTCTGTAGAAATTTAACCTTTTTTGGTTAAAAAAAGCAACTGTCTGGTTAAAAATAAATCTCTTTCGGTTGAAAATTAACTGTTTTTTTCATTCATATTATAGGATTAATAATTCATTTATTAAGCTGGAAATTTATGAAATTTATTGAAAATACGTCTTTTTTATAGAAATTCAATCTTCTTGGTTAAAAATTCAACTATTTAGTTGAAAATTACGTATGTCGAAAAAAATTCTTCTTTTTTGGTAGAAATTTAATCTTCGTGGTTAAAAATTCAATTATTTAGTTAAAAATGTATGCATTTCATAAAAAATAATTTTTTTTTTGGTTAAAAATGAAACTGTTTGGTTGAAATTTAATTTGTTGGTTAAATCTAATTTTTAAATTTTTATTCTAAATAAAAATCTTTTTTTGTTGAAATATTAACTATTACATTAGTTGTTAAAAATGAATCTTTTCAATTAGAAAATTCAATTCCTTGGTTAAAATTTGAACCATTTTTTTAAGTTAAATTTTTTTGGATGAAGATTCACAATTTTGGTTAATAAACTAAGAAGGATAATTTCGCTACCATAAAAGATAAATTTTCAATTCAAAAGGATAAATTCGTAATAAAACTATTAAATTTTTAACCAAAAATGATAACTTTAACAAAATAGTTCAATTTTGCAAAAATATTTACATTTTTTATAAAACAGTTAAATTTTTAACATACAAAAAAGCATTTTCAATCAAATGGTCAAACTTTTAAACACAAATGATTCAAATTCAAAGAAATATTTGGATTTTTATGACAAATTTGTAAGAAAAAAAGTTGAATTTTCACCAAAAAAGTTCATTTTCAATCAAGAAAAATGAATTTTCTACCATGAAAGACAAATTTTTAAGAAAATAGTAAAGTTTCTAAACTGAAAAGTCGAATGTTTTAAAAAACAGTGGACTTTTAAATCGGAAAAGATGAATTTTTTACAAAAAAGATCTTTTGTAATCAAGAAAGATGAATTTTGATCAAGATGGTTGAATCCTCGACAAAAAAGTCGAAATTTCAACAAATAAGAATAATTTTTTACCCAAAAAGGTGACTTTTTAACCAATATATAAATTTCCTACCAATAAGTTGAATTTTCAAGCAAAAAGTTGAATTTTCAACAAACAAGATCAATTTTCTACCCAAAGAAACGACTTTTCAGCAAAATACACGAATTTTTTACCAAGCAGTTGAATTTTTGACTTATACAATATACAGGATAAAATTTTAATCAAAAATAAAAAAGTTAAATTTCCAGATAAAAACTCTGATAAAAAATAACTTTTAACAAGAAAAATCCAATTTTTAACTAAATTGTTCAATTTTAAACTGAATTTTGAAGAAAAAAATTTTTAATTTTTCACTAAAAAATATCAATTTCCAAACAAAAAAAATTAAAAAATTAACCTTTTAGTCAGAAAAATTAGTTAGGATATTCAAAGTTTAAGCCGGAAAGATAAATTTTCAATTTAAATGATGAATATTTAATTAAAAAAAAAAAATTTGTAACCACAAAGATAAATTTCCAAATAACAAGATTAATTTTTTACCAAAAAAATAGAATTAAAAAAAACATGAATTTTCTAACGAAATAGTTGAATTTTCAATCGAAGGAGACACATTTTCAACCCAATAGTTAAATTTTGAAATAAGAAGAATCACCTTTCAACCGAAAATGCAATAGTTACATTTTTATTCAATAAAATTAATTTTTCACCTAACTCATAAAGTTTCAATCAAAATGATGAATTTTCAACTGGAATAGTTAAATTTTAGATCAAAAATATGAGTTTTCATCAAAAACAATGAATCTTTAACTGAAATAGTTGAATCTTCTCACTATAAAAAAAATTATTTTTTTACTGAAAAAGATAAATTGTCAATCAAAACTTAAATAATAAAATTTAAAGTTAAAACAATTAACGTTCAACCAACAAGATGAACTTTTAACTAAGACTAGAATTTTCTACTAAGATCATGAATATTTAAATTAAATAATTGAGATGAATTCCCTACCAAGAAAATTAATTTCTACAAAAAAGACAAATTTTCAACTAAAAAGCATCACTTTTCAACCGAAAATTGAATAGTTGAATTTTGAGTCAAAAAATGAATGTTCAACTAAAAAGATGAGATTTGAATTAATATTATAAATATTTAAATGGTATAATAGTTACAATTTCAGTTGAAAAAAAAAATAATTTTCAACTAAGAAAAAAACAAATTTTCAACAAAATAGTTAAATTTTAGGAAAAAATCCCCTCTTATCCAAATAAAAAAAAATTTTTAATTAAATAGCTCGTTTTTCAACGCAAGAAATAAATTTTAATTAAAATTATGAATCTTAAAAAAAATGTAACAAGAGTTCAACTATTAAACAAGTAATTTTATTTCCAACATAAAAGATGAATTTTCAACTAGAATGATAAATATTCAACTAAAATAATGGAATTTTTCATCGATAAGAAGAATTTTTAGACAAGCACATTAACTTTAAAAAAAGACCATTTTCAATATTCAAGTAAATAAGTTGAATCTTCAGTTAAAAAAATTACATTTAACAAAAACAACTAACTTGAAAAAAATTACATTTTCAAACAAAGTGATTAAATTTCAACTAAAATTGTAAATCTTTGACTAGAATAGTTAAATTTCAAACCAGAAAGATCAATTTTCAACCGAGAAGATTTATTTCTACCCAAAAAGACGAATTTTCAACTAAAAAATAATGTTGAAGAATTAAAAATTAAAATAAAAAGTTAAAATAACTTTCAACAAAAGAGTTTAACTTTTAACCAAGTTAAAAAAATACTTTTCCATAAAAAAATTGATTTTTTAACAAAACACGTGTATTTTTAACAATATAATTGAATTTTCTATTAAAAAAGGCCGATTTTCATTCAAATTGTTCAATTTTAAACTAGAAAAAATCAATTTTTAACTAAAAATAAAACGGTTTAAGAAATTCATTTTCAACCAAACTGATGAATTTTCAACTATAAAGATAAATCTTCAACTGGTAAGTTGGAATTTGTATGGACAAGAGGAATTTTCACCATAAACATTAATTTTCTACACCAAAAAAATGAATTTTCCACAAAGTACGTAAATTTTCAAATAAATGGTTGAATTTTTAAGTAAAAAATGTTAATTTCAAGCAAATAGTATAAATTTTATTTTTTAAAAATATAAATTTTTAATTTAAGATCAAACAGAAATCTATTTTCTGGTGAAAAAATATATTATGCTAAAAAAGCATGAAAAACATTTACAATTAAAAAACAGACTTTCAAACTACCTTACTTTTCGGCTCATTAGAAACAAGAATAACAATTGAAAAAAAAGAAAGAAAATAAATTTTCAACCAAAAATTGAATAGTTCAATTTTGTTTACATAATCTACTACAGTGGACGATGATATACAAAAGAAAAACACAATTTTCCGCAAGCATCGGAAAAAACTTTAAACCTCCGGAAACACTTTTTACGTCGTAAAATGGGCCATGTCGTGCATAATGCCACAAAACTCTGTTGATAAACTTAGGTCATTAGGGCCCACTTTTTTTTTAAACAAACTTTACACGG
>JAUELO010000010.1:5708387-5722925 GCA_032357855.1 Amphibolips quercusostensackenii | reverse complement strand
CGATAATATTCATAAAAATGCAAGGTAAATTAATTAAAAATTAAAATGAATTGAATACAATTTAAAATATAAAGAAACTTCATTAAATTCAAAAAATTTTAAAAAAGCTTAGAAAAATTTAAGAGAATTCAAAAGAATTTGATGTAATAACAAAAAATTGAAAGTGAGGTTAAAAGACTTTAGGATCAATTAAATAAAAACTTTTCAAAATTCAAAAGAAATTTCACTGAGTTAAGCAGAGTTGAATAAATTAAAAATTAAAAAAAAAAACCAAGAGAATTTTAAAATCAAAAAAATCCATATATTTCAGAAAATTTGAATGAATTTAGAAAAATTTAAGGGAAACGAGAAGAATTCGATAAAAATTCATAAAAAATCAAACTGAATTTAAAAAACAATCAAGCGAATTCAAAACAATTTAAATAATATATTTTTTAAATTAATTGAATGGAGCATAATTTAGTAAATTTAGAAGAATTTGATTAAATTAAAAAAAAATTCGAGACGATTCCAAAGAATTAAAAAGAATTCAGGGTGAATTAATAAGAATTCAGGGTGAATTTGAACAAATAATTTTAAATCTCTTCAAATCTTTGAAACTCTACTAATTTCTACCCAAAAAAGTGACTAATGACTACAACAAATCCAAAAGAATTCAAATGATTGGACAGATTTTTCAAAATAAAAAAAAAAATCATTTATTTCAGTAATGTTTCAGTGAATTTAGAGGAATTTTAGGGAAACGAGAATGAGTTTAAAAAAATTGAAGAGAAATCAACAGAATCCAATAAAATACTTAAAAACTTTGAATTAAGTATAATTGAGTGAATTTTGAAGAACTTAGAAGAATTTAAAAGAACTCAGGATAAACTAATAAGAATTCAGGTCGAATTCCAAATTAATTGCAAAAAATATTTGAAAATCTCTTAAAATCTTTGAAATCCTACGAAATCCCTCACCTCTTGAGAGTAAATTATTTGCGATCCATTAAAATAATATAAAATTCTATGAATTTTCATGAAATTTGAAATTTCTAGAAATCCTGAAAAGTGCATTAAAAACCCCGGGGAGCTTTTAAAATCCCTTAAAATCATTGAAATCCTCGGAAACCTTATAAAACCCTGCGAAATCTGTAAAATCATTCCATATCTTCCAAAATTCTAGAAAATTATTTATTCTAGAATATTTCAAACTCCTTGAAATCCCATTAAATTGCTGAGATCAATTAAAAATTACTCGGAATTTTTTTAAACAACATAAAATATTTCAAGTATTTTGATAATTTTATCAATTGATCCGCAGGGTCAATTGAATAAAAACTTTTTAAAAATTCAAAAGTATCCATTGAATTAAGAAGAATTATGTAAATCAAAAAAATCCCAGTGAATTGAAAAAATTTAAAAGAATTAACAATAATTCAGAGTGATTTCTAAAAAATAATTTCAAATCTCTCAAAATCTTTGAAACCCTAAAAATATCTCACTTCAATTAAATAAATTTTGCAAAATCCACTGAAATATTAATAAATCACTTTAAATTAACTAAATTAATTTAAATTATCTCGAAATCTTGGGAAATTCCCTAAAATATTTCAAATCCTTCAAAATCCGATTCAATTATTCAAATGAATTAAAAATTACTTAGAATCTTTTAAAATAATCTAAAATAACCTAAGATATATAAAATCCTTTAAAATCTTTTGAAATCACTTACAATTTTTTAAAGCTTTTGAAAATGCCAGGGAATTTCAAAAAATTGCCTTAAAATATTCCAAATCCTTTGACCATTTTAAGAATTGATTCTCAGGATCAATTAAATAAAAACTTCAAAAAATTAAAAAATAATCCTTTGAATTAAGTAGACTGATAATGAGTAATTTTTTGAGAACTCAAGTAAATTGAAAAAATTTGAAAGAATTTAAAAGAATACAGGATAAATTAACCCATTCAATGCGGATAACGTGTATACACGTTATGGACTAGGTGGGCCTAAACTGCGGATGACGTGTATACACGTCATGAAGGTAAGTTCCTGATGAATTGACGTGTTTTATTAAAAATTAGTACTAGGGGGTTATTTGGGTCGCTGAATACGAATTTAAGGTCAAATTTAAAATTTCGAAATGGCTAATCCAATATGGCAACCCACATTTTTTAAAAATCCAATAAGTTCGAGGATTTGGATGAAAATTGATACCAATACTTGAACTTTTTTATAAATTATTTAAATTTTTAATTTGGCTGATTGGAAATACGAAATGGATTTGATCAGTCCTTGCTAACGGGATAATCATCGACAGTAATTGATGACCCGAAGCGTTATTAGTTTAACGGATGAGAATCTAATTATTAGGTCGGATTATTACAGCTTATGGAGGAAATTCTCACAATGTGAAAGCGAAGAGGAACTTGAAACGAATTCACTTCGTATTATACGATTTATCAGTTCTTGCTCTTAATTTTATTGCCTTCATTTTCTTCGTTTCCTTAATTAAATCAGTTCCAGATCATTTTCTGTTTGATTAAAAATGATAGTTTTCAATTAAAAATACTAATTTTCAGTTTTCAATTATTCTTATATAAAAATTTAAATTTCACATTTATTGAAAAATCATAATTAGGCAGAAATAAAATAATTTTTAAACATTCTAGAATATTTCAAATGTATTTTTAATTTGTTAACTATAGAAGATATTCATTTATTACGTTTAATGTTTAATTAAAGACATAAAATGCAGGGTGTGTGATGTTTCTGAAAGGAAATGTTCCAGGACTTTTCCAGGTTTTCCAGGACGAAAAATAAATTTTTCCGGGTACATTTTTTTAAAGTGAAAAAATATCTCACATGCGAAATTTCTCGTAAAACCCTTACAATCTTATTATATGGCAAAATACTTTTTTGGTGATTGTTCGTTTTATTGCGGTCTTACGACGCCACAAAAAAAAATATTTGAAATTTTCTCATTTTTTTCAACTTTAACAACAATTTAATGACATATTTCTAATTAAATAATTTGTTGTTGATATAATCAAAGTGAGTTCAATTCCGTGTGTGATGAGCTTTTTTTATTAGAATTAACTGAATTTGACTGATTTATTTAATTTTAACCTATTTTAAGTTTAATTTTTGATACAATAATTTAATTTTCTACAAAATAGCCTAATTTTTAGCCAAGTTCTTGAATTTTCAACCTACAAAAATAAAATTTTAGCCAAATCATCGAATCTTTAACCAAAAAGATGAATTTTTATGAAAATACTTGAATTTTTAATCAGAGTTGAATTTTCAACAAAATAATAAAATTTTTAATAAAATAGCTGAACTTTTAACCAAATAGTTGAATTTTTGTCTAAAAAAAGATAAATTTTTAATATAAAAAAATTTTCAATGAAAAAGTTGAATTTTCAACTAAAGAAATGGATTTTCAACTAAAATAATGAATCTTCAAACAGGGAAATGAATTTACAACAAAATAGTTCAACTTTTAACCAAAACAGATAAATTTTCTACAAAAAAGTTGAATTTTCAACCCGAAAATATTATTTCATACCAAAAAGACATATTTTCAACAAAATATTTTTATTTTCAACCAAAGGGATATATTTCCAATAAAAATTTTAAATCCTCAAAAAAAAAAGAAAATCAACAAAGTAGTTCAAGTTTCAAAACAGAAGTCCAATCTTCTAACCAAAAAGACAAATTTTCAATAGATAAAGATTTTTCAGTCAAGAACTTTTATGCCAAAAGACGAATTTCTGTAAAACAGTTGAATTTTCTACAAAAAATTTAAATTTCAATAAAAAAGTAAAGAATTTTAACCAAACAGTTGAATTTTCGGCTAAAAAAGATAAATTTTCAATATAAAAAGATTTCCAATAAAACAGTTGAATTTTCAACGAAATAAATAGAATTTCGACTAAAATGATGAATCTTCAACCAGGAAAATGTATTTCTAACAAAATAGCTCAACTTTTAACCTAAAAAGGCAAATTTTCTACAAAAAGGTTGAATTTTCAATCGGCAAATAATACTTTATACCAAAAAGACTAATTTTCAACAAAATATTTTTATTTTCAACCAAAGAGATGAGTTTTTAATAAAAATTTTAAATCCTCAAAATAAAAAAAAAATTAACAAAGTAGTTTAACTTTCAAAACAGAAGTTAAATTTTCAACAGATAAAGATTTTTCGGTCAAGAACTTTCTGGACAAAAGACGAATTTTCTGTAAAACAGTTGAATTTTCAAGAAAAAATGTAATTTTTAATAAAATAGCTGAATTTTTAACCAAACAGTTGAATTTCCAGCTTAGAAAGATCAATTTTTAATATAAAAAAAATTTTCAATAAAACAGTTGAATTTTTAATGGAAGAAATGGATTTTTAACTAAAATTATGAATCTATATAAAATATATTATAAATATTAATATTATAAATTATATATCTCAACTTTTAATAAGCAAACAAAATTTCTACAAAAAAGTTGAATTTTCAACCCAAAAATATTATTTTGTACCAAAAAGACAAATTTTCAACAAAATATTTTTATTTTCAATCAAAAGGATGGATTTTCAATCTTTCACACAAAAAAAAATTTAACAAGGCAGTTCGACTTTTAATTCAGAAGCTAAATTTTCTAACCAAAAAGACAAATTTAAACAAATAAAAATGTTTCAGTCAAGACCTTTCAAGCCAAAAGACGAATTTTCTGTAAAACAGTTAAATTTTCAACAAAATATTTAATTTTCAACCAAGATGTAGTATTCATCAAAAAAGAGAACAATTTTAATAAAAAGAATAGTTTTCTACCAATAAATATATTTTTTTAACTAATGAAAAATTTAAAAAAAAACAGTTGAATTTTCAGGCAAAGAGGTGAATCTTCAAGAAAAAAAATAAATTTTTATCCAAGTTTTATCAAACAAAAAAATAAATGTTTAACAAAGTCGTTCAACTTTTACACAATAGATAAATTTTTAATTTGAAACAAAAAACATTTTCAACCCAAAATGAAAGACATATTTCCAGGTAAAAAATTAGTTAAAAAACAGAATTTTCAACAAAACAGTTAAATTTTCAACCAAAGAAATGAACCTACAAACAAAAAATCCATTTTAAAACAGTTTGTTCAGCTTTTACCCAAGTAGCTGAATTTTCAATAAAAAAAAATCAATTTTTAACCAAAAATAGAATAGTTACATTTACAGTTTAAAAAATTAATTTTTTACGAAAAAAAGTTTTTACTAAAGTAGTTGAACTTTTATCCCGAGAGATAAATTTTCAATAAAAATTATGGATCTCCAACTGGAAGTAAAATTTTCAATTAAAAATATTAATTTTCAACACCAAGAAAACGAGTTTTCAAAAAATGTAATTAAATTTTTGTAAAAGTTGAAAAATAATCGGAAAAATAAAAAACGCTGAAATATTTTCGATTGTAACTTTGTGATTTTTAACTGTGATAAAATTAACAGTCTACTCTTAAAAAGGTGTGTTTCTCTACTTTCAAACAAAACAAAAAATCATCTTTTCCAGGTTTTTCCGGGTAAAAAAATGCAAGGACTTTTTCAGGTTTTTAAGGATTTTTAGGACGCTAGACACCCTAAACAATTCTGGGCCTTTAAATAAATTTATAATTTCTGTTAGAGAAACAAATGAAATAGATCATTTAAATAAGAAAAATTATTTTAAAAGTTCGTCTTATAAATGAATAAAATTTAATTAACACGAAAAAGAAATAGTAGGGAAAATCAAACAGATTTCGCCAATAATATATATCTTTTTTGTAAATCATTGCATGTTAAACTGGCATTTAATTCTCCTCTGGTTTCACGAAAAGGTAATCAAATCATTGAATAAAACAACAATCAGACACGCATTAAGAAATCACCATAAATATTTATCATCACATCCAATTGTCAAATTTCATTTATTTTTATCTTTAATTCCAAACTGTTCATTTAAAAAAAATCACTAAATTGAAAATACTTTTTTTTTTAATATTTATTTCCGGTAATTTGAGATTTCTTTAATTTTAAATTTATATTCGGCATTTGTGATCCCTATTTAGATAAAGATTACAAAATTAAAAATAAATTTATTGGCATTTGCTATAAATGATTTATGCTATTTATTTCAATTTAGTGATTTATAATTATTATTTATTTTTAATTTTAATTATTACTTATTTTTAATTTTTTTCTCATATTAAGGAAAGCCTAAAATTGTATTTTTTCAAAAAAATAATATTGTAGTGCTAGTATATTTTTTATTCCTTTTTTTCGGTGCATAGAAACTTGAAACCGTTCCTGGTGTTCAGTGTTGCGTGACCCACGTTTCGGTTCACATGAGGGTGGCAACCCCTGAAAAAAACTTTTCGGTAAACAAAGACCCCAGGTTCATTCTACTGGTCAGTTATTCTTCAGCTGACTTCGAGGTCGGAAGTCAATGTAACTGCGATTTTCAATAGATTAATCTTAAATATCAATTAAAAAATGATATTTTCCTAAAAATTAATAAAAATTATTCAAATTGTTTTAAAGCAATAATCAGTGTCTCAATTTTCTGAAACAGATGTTCCCAGCACCAGGTAAGAAAAGAAATATTAACATTTTGGGACGACTGAAAAATTCTGAAAAATAAAAGTCTCAATATAAAATTGAAACGATTGAAAAATCCCGAAAAATAAAATTCCCGACAGTTCATAATATTGCCGAATGGGAAAATTCTCGAAATATTAAATTCTCAAATTAAAACAATTAAAAAAATTTTATTGATAAGTATTATTTATTTATTAAATATAATAATAAAATGTTTTTATTACAGGAATTTTTTTTAATGTTTGAAGTTTTTGAAAATAATTGTTTAAATTTAAAATAAGCATAATTAAAACAATATATTTCTGTATGAAAAATTTTGTTTAAAAATGTGCGAAGTATTTTTTTTTTAATCACAAAAAATGCTCTCCAAAATCATGTTTTTAATTTTTTTGCAGCCAGAAATTTCGATATAAATCAGTGCTAAATCAACGTCTACAAAATTTGTTTTGAAAATTTTATTTGGTTTAAAAAAAATTAAGGGAGAAATTTCTTTATGGTTTGAGGCGCACGTGTTTTTACATTTATTTTTGTATACAATTTTCGAAAAAAAAAAATTTATTTTAAATTAAAACAATACTTTTAAAAAGCTTTGAACATTAAAAAAAAATTTTTTGATAAAAATATTTTTATTTTGCATTTCTAATAAATAAATAATATTCATTTAAAAAAAAAACATTTTCTAATTATTTTAATTTGGAAATTTTTTAGTTCGGATATTTTATAATTCGGCAATTTTATGTCGGGAATTTTATTATTCGGGAATTTCATTATTCGGGAATTTTTAAATTCATGAATTTTATTACTTGGAAATTTCATTATTTGGGACTTTTATTATTGGGAAATGTTCCAATTGGGGAATCAGGATGACTTAAAAATCCCGAAAAATAACATTCCCAACACTGTAAATTTCCTGAATTGTAAAAATTTCGGATAAAAAAATTACCCCCAGTTTATAGTATTATCGAATTTGATGATTCCCGACAAAAAATTGCCGAATTATAAAATATTCGAACTAAAAAAATTCTGAATTATGAAATTCCCAAATTTAAGCAATTAGAAAAATGTCTTTTTACTCAAAGCTATTTATTTAATTAAATTACAATCATCAAACATTTTTGTCAAATAAAATTTTTTTTATTGAAGTTTTTTACAAATATTTTTAACATTTAAAGTAATAATTGAAAATATATATTTCCAGGTTGCTAAGTCACTTTAAACTTAAACAATAATTTAAAAAAAAACTTTAAAAAATAAAATTTGTTGATAAAAATATTTCATTATTGTATTTTTAATAAATAAATAATATTTATTAAAAAAACAAATTTTTTAATTTTTCAAATTTAAGAATTTTCTAGTTCGGATATTTTATAATTCGGCAATTTTCTGTCAAGAATTTTATTACTCGGGAATATTATAAATTTTCGGCAATTTAATCATTTCGGCAATTTTATTATTCGAGAATTTTACAGTGTCAGGAATTTTATTTTTTGGGATTTTTTAGTAGTCCCTTTTATTTTTCCGGATTTTGTAGTCGTCCCAACATTTTCTGTTATTCATTCCAAACCAGTAATCTTGAAATAAAATAAATATTAATAACAATATCTTTTTACGGGTTTCAAGATTGAAATAAAAGAAGAAAATGTTATTGGAATTTATTATTATGTTATGCTTTCCTGAATAATAAAATATTGTAATTTTTTTATTTTGAATTAAGTCCAAGGTTGGGTTAGTAATTCACTACTTGAAAAGAGTTGAACATGTATTTATGTCCCAATTTTTTTTTTATTTTGTAAAATTCAACTTCTTATTTTCATCTAAAATACTAATTTATTAATAAAATATTCATGTAGAAAGAATAATTTAATAAACAAATACACAATTCTTCTTGGTAATCATCTATTTATTATGAAAATTAATTTAAGAATGCAATAAATTTAGCGTTTTTTAAGCAAAGCAATAAATAAGAAGCCCATAAAAAAATTACACTGACGAAAAAATAATTATTTAAAGCAGCTCTCGTGCGAATATCAATTTTCAGAAAAATAATACATGCCCATCCCTAAAACTTTTGTTAATTCTGGCTACGAAAGATTAATTTTTACATACGCTCAATTTTTGCTTTTTGCTTTGTACGTTTAGGTTCCTTGGATTCTTTTTTCTTTTTTCGTCCGTCTGTAAAAAAGAAATAAAAAGCTCGTAACAGGCAAGCGGAGATTAGATGATTAAAATGAAAAAAGCAATAAAAAATATGAATAAACCATTTTTTTAAATTTAATTATATAAAGTTTTAGTTTTCAATTTAGTTTTGAACTAAACAAAAATTAACCAGTATTAAAGTAAAAAAGCAATTGCTAAAAAAATATTTTGTCTCAATTTTTTGTCCTTTAGGAAAGCTTCTGTAAAAATCAAAACAGCTAAGCAATTTCACGAAACATGCAGACCAGACTGGTTCTATTTTAAAGTAAGACAAAGATGTTCTAAAAACAGAAAAGCAAAAATAAAAAGGTCGTAAAAAAGATTTGGAATTTTTTCCATAATTCATTTCATTTTATTTTTAAACCAATATATTCATGCAATTGTTTTTAAATTAATATTCCACAATTAAAAATGATTAAAATTGAATGCAAACTTAAAAGTAACTTAAAAGCTAAGCAGTAATTAAAAAAATGTAACTTAAAAACTAAAAAAAAAAACATAAGAAAAATATAATATTAAAAGCTAAGCAATAATGCAAAACTGAAAGCTTAAAAAATAAGTAACTTCTGAAGATTTCGAAGTGTTCAGTACATTTTTTGAAAATTGTTTTTTAAATATGTATAAAAATATGCTGGACACTTTTTTTGCGATCTGGAAATTTCAAAATTATAGTAAATAGAAAACGGATTTTTTTTAATTAATAAATTTTTAAAAAAATCTAACCCAAAACGTAAAGAAAATTGACTAAAAGTATCTGATGCGCATTAATAATACAATTAATGTTTTTTTAGATTTCAAAGAATTAAAAAGAATTCAATAAAATTTATAAGAAATCCATGTAAGTTTTAACAAATCCAGAATTATTTGAAAAATATAATAAAATAAAATTCGAGTAAATTTCGTAAAAATTAAGGGAATTGAGAAGAATTAGATGAAATTCATTTAAGGTGAATTCTTTATAAATTCAAGAAGGATTTAAGGGAATTCAAAAGAATTTCATAAAAGGCCTAAGAATTAAAGGTGAGCTTAAAAGACGTCAGAGTAAGTTAAAAAAATGGTTTAAATCGATTTACTTAAATTAAATGTATTTAAACAATTTCATATTAGATTTGCCTGAATTTAAAAGAATTTAAGTGAATTCGAAAGAATTCAAGTGAATTTAAAAGAATAAAAATCGAGAGTATCCCAAAGGAATTAAAAACATATAAAAAGAATTTAGGATAAATTAATAGGAATTCAGGGTGAATCACAAATAAATTCAAATAAGCTTGAAAAATGTAATCAAAATATTCTACCGATTTCAGTAAAATTGGATTTAATCTATAAGAATTCAAGAAAATTCAAGAGACTTGAATGGAATTCATAAAAATTTGAAAGAATATAATTGAACAAAACAAAAAAATTCTATAGAACTAAATCAAATGGAATTTAAGAGAATTCAGGTTAAATTTAAGCGAATTTGGGTAAATTAATTTTTTTTTTCAACCAAAGAACTAAATAAAACTTGCGTGAATTTAGAGACATTTACGAAAAATAAGCAGAATTCGATGGAATTCATGAAAATTAAAGGTAAATTTTTTAATAATTCAAGCAATTGAAACAATTTAAAAATATTAAAACAATTCATTGAATTTATTAATTTGGAATGAACTGAGAAAAATTTAAGAGAATTTTAAAAAATTGGTTGAAATTCAAGAAATTCAAAAGAATACAGCATAAACCAAACATGATTCGGTTTGAATTTCAACTTAATTCAAATTAATTTTTAAAAAATCGAAAAAATTTCGTTGATTTCTGTAAAACTGATGTGAATTTAGAAGAATTACAGCGAATTCAAAATAATTCGATCCAAAAAAATTCCAGTGAATTCAGATGAATGAAAGTGAATTATTAATTATTAATTAATTATTAATAATAAAATAATAATATAAATTATTATAAATTAGTGAAGAAGAATCTAATAAAAATCTATAATAATTCAAGATGAATTCCAAAGAATTTTATTGAATGCCTAAAAATTCAAGGTGAGTTAAAAAAGCCCTTAGGGTGAAAGAAAACAAAATAGAGTGAATCTAGAAGAATTCAAGTGAATTTAAAGTAGTTTAGCAAAAGTTAAAAAATCCAGAAAATTACAAAGAATTCAAAACAAATGAAATAATTCACAATAATTAATAACGAATTCAGGGTAAATTCGAAAGGAAATTAAATAAGTTTAAAAAATGTAATAAAAATATTCTAATGATTTCAGTATAATTGGAGTGAATTCAGAAGAATTCAAAAGAATTTAAGGGAATTTAAAAGATTTTGATAAAATTTATAAGAATTTGAATATGATTAAACAAATTTTAAACAACAAATTTCCATCGAAATAAGTAAAATGAGAGTAAACAGAAGAAGTGAATTAATAATAAATGAGAATAATTCGATGAAATTCATAAAAATTGAAGGGAATTAAAAAAAAAAATTTAATTTAAGAAAATAATTAAATTTATTAAATTTAGAATAAGCTGACACAAATTCAAGGAAATTAAAAATAATTTGTTAAAATGTCGAAAAATTCAAGGTTAGTTTTAAAGACTTCAGGGTGAATTTAAAAAAATCAATAAATTGAGTAGAATTAAGTGAATTTAATGAAATTTAAGTAAACTCAAAAGTATTCAGCGAAACTTAAAAAAACCAGAGATTTCTAAAGAATTCAATACAGTTAAAAGTATTGAGTATAACCTAATAAAAATTAAGGGTAAATACCAAATAATTTCAAATAAGTTCAGAAAACCAATTTTAATCAAACTATTCAACTGACTTTAGTGAAATTGGAATGAATTTAGGAGAATTCAAAAATTCCCATCGAATTAAATAAAATGGGAGTAAACAGAATTTAGGTTGAATTTAATAGAATTTCAGTCAATTGAATTTTGTTAAAATAAACAAATAAAATAAAATTTTAATGAATTTAGAGAAACGAGATAAATTCAATGGAATTCTTAAAAATTCAAGGGAATTGAAAACAATAAACATATATTTTAAAAGCTCACTAAATTTGAAATAAATTGAGACAAATTCAAGGGAATACAAAATAAATTGTTGAAATTCCTAAAAATGTAAGACCAGTTTAAAAAAATTCAGTGTCAATTAAGAAAAATTAACAAATTAAGTAAAACTGAGTGATTTTAGAAAAATTCAAATCCAAATAAATTTAAATTAATTGCAAAAAATGAAAAATATCACATTAATTTTAGTAAAAGTTGAGTAAATTTAGAAGAGTTCAAAGAAATTTAAGAGAATTCAATGAAATTCATATGAAATCGAAATAGTAAAAAAAATAATTCCAATAAATAGAACAACATTTTTAAAATCCAGAAAAACGCCATTGAATTCAAGTGAATAAGAATCCGATAAAGTCGATAAGATTTCTTCAGGCTGAATAACAAATTATTTAAAAATTCAAAAAAGATCCATTGAATTCAGTAGATCTATAGGAAAATTCAACTAATTCACGGCAAATTCAAAAGATTTCGAAGGAATCTTTTTTTTTTAATTTTATAAAATTGAGAAATCCTTGGATCTTCTGTGTTTATTTGTTGAAAGAAGTGTCTAAATTTATATTTTTATTAAGAAAGTGACTATAGTGACTTTATTTTTAAAAAGTGAATAAAAAGTAATTTGATATAAGAAATGATTGAAATTCACTGCGTTGCCTTGTTGATACTGAAAATAATTCCAATATTCTAGAACTTTCTAGAATTTTGAGAAATATTTTTCTACATTCTCGACCATTCCCAAATCTTCCAAAAATAGTTTTGAACTTTTATCAATAATTAAGAATATGAAAACAACGATAGTTTTTGTGAAATTTTTTTTGGCGGGAAAAATATAAACTGCCTAGAGAAAAATAGTTTCTGAAAGCGAATAGTTTAATTAACTCGGGTAATTAAACCTTTATATTCAAGCAGAGCTAGGCTTTTGTTTTTGTTCGGCGAAACTTTTCTCTTGAGAGTAACATGCGATGAGATATTTAGTTTCAATTACTGCAACGACCTTGCAGTCACGGTGTCTAATTATTAATTTGATAGCAGTATCACTCATAAGTATAATGAGAGGTCCTTTTCCCTTTTCTCTCGAGTAGCGAAGTGATGAGAGTGAAAATGAAATCAGCAGATCACATATCTCAACTTCAGTTACTGATACGACTTTCTATTTCTAACACATTTTTTCTTCTATTAAAAATTTTCTTATCAGCGCATTTGTTTTAAATTATCCTCGGTCTTGTAGAATTACTTTCTATAGTGAAAAATTTCAGAATCATCAATATAGAAATTGCGAAAATTTCCACTAAGTACAATTTTGACTTGAAAGCATCCTCAGAATCATTGAATAACTTTTTTTTAATTATTGGAGATTTTATATCATGTGCAGATTTCAGAATCTTTAACGTAAATATTGCAAAAATCTATCTAAAAAAGTGAAAAAATTTCCTCAACTTACAATGTTGACCCAAAAGCATCCTTCAGAATCACTCAGTAATTTTTTTTTATTAATGAAAACGTTATATCGTATGAAGAATCCACAATCTTCCATGAACTTCTTGCAAAAATTTATTCAAAAAAGCGAAATAATTTCCTCAACATACAATTTTGACTTAAAGGCATCTTCAGAATCATTAAATAATTTTTTTCTAATTATTGGAGAATTGAAATCATAAGCAAATTCCAGAATTTTCAATGCAAATATTGCAAAAATCTATTTAAAAAAGTGAAAACATTTCCTCAACTTACAATTTTGACTTAAAAGCATCCTTAGAATCACTCAGTGATTCCTTTTTTTTATTGATAAAAACGTTATATCGTATGAAGATTCCAGAATCTTTAATCTACTTACGGCAAAAATTTATTTTAAAAAGCGAAACAATTTCCTCAACATACAATTTTGACTTGAAGACATCTTCAGAATCATTAAATTTTTTTTTAATTATTGGAGATTTTTCATCATGTGCAGATTCCAGAATCTTCAACGCAAATATTGCAAAAATCTATTTAAGAAAGTGAAAAAATTTCCTCACCTTACAATTTTGACTTGAAAACATCAGAGTCACTGTGCCTTTTTTTTATTTATTAGAAACTTTATATCGTGTGAAGATTCCAGAACCTTCTATGTACATTTTGCAAAAATCTATTTGAAAAATCAAAAAAATTCCCTCAACGTGCAATTTTGACTTGAAAGCATCCTCAGAATCATGAAGTATTTTTTTTAATTATTAAAGATTATATATCAGGTGCATTTTCCAGAATCTTCAATGAAAATATTGCAAAAATCTATTTAATCAATTTAAACAGTTTCCTCAACGTAAAATTTGGACTTGAAATCATCCTCAGAATCACTGAGTTATTTTTTTAAATTATTAATTATTGGAAATTTCACATCGTGTGAAGTTTACAGAATCTTCTATGTACATATTGCAAAAATTTATTTAAAAAGCGAAACAATTTCCACAACGTACAATTTTGACTTGAAGACATCTTCAGAATCATTAAATTTTTTTTTAATTATTGGAGATTTGACATCATGTGCAGATTCCAGAATCTTCAACGCAAATATTGCAAAAATCTATTTAGAAAGTGAAAAAATTTCCTCACCTTACAATTTTGACTTGAACACATCAGAGTCACTATGCCTTTTTTTTATTTATTAGAAACTTTATATCGTGTGAAGATTCCAGAACCTTCTATGTACATTTTGCAAAAATCT
>JAUELO010000010.1:5685120-5696373 GCA_032357855.1 Amphibolips quercusostensackenii | reverse complement strand
TCATTAACAACTGACCAAGGCAGTCCCAATCCCAATCCCCCCTCTTATTGTACACGTAAAGACTACCTGTTAGGAGGAAGGTACCTCGGGTACAGAGTCGGAAAGGTACTTCTGACAGGGTCAGGTGCATTGTGACGATCGACCAGTCAGGTGGAAGTCACCTGTCCGGAGTGCGCGAAAGTGAATCAAATAATTAACTTCCCTCCGGAGACCACTCCCCTAGGCCCAGGATAATTCTAATCGGGATTTTAAAAGAGGACATTTAAGAAGTTCCCATGAGAACTTCTCTTTGTAAACAAGTAGGTTTTTTATATATTTTTTATTAAGTATTTCCGTTTCCTGATTGAGACATTGTCGTCAATCCATGCAATTTATTATTCAGAAATAGAATTTAGAATTGCTTCTGAATTAGGACTGCTTCCAAATTTAACTCGGAATACTTTTCTATAAAAATTCATTTTTTTTGGCTCTCAGATTTAAGTTTAAATATTAACTCGAAGTGATTCTAATCAGTTTGATATTTCTTCTATTTTTCTATTGCTTTTAATTTTAAATGGAATCATAATAGAATTTCTTTCAATTTTAGGGTAATACCAAATTAAAATTGAGTCCAAATTTGTATTTTGACCAATTTTTTAATTATTGCTTAATGATAGAACTCAATTTAAATTGGGAAGCAATAAGAAAGATATTTCAATTAAGAGACAAAGAAATTCAGAAAAAAAAAACCAATTGGGAAGCAAATCTAATTGGGAACGAAATAAAATTAGGAAGCATTGTTAATTGGACTTCAATCCATTAAAAACTTACAATTGGAAAGAAAACCATTTTTAGTAGTTCCATTTTGTAGAAAATTCAATTAGGAATCAATTCCAATTAGTAAAATTAAAATTTAGGAACAAATTCTCATTACTAAGAAATTCAATTCAGGAATAAATTCAGTTGACAAGCGATCAATTTTTAGAACTAATTTTAATTTGGAAAAGATTCAAATTAATAAGCATTTCCTATTGGGAAGCAATCAAATTTTTGAAGAAATTTCAATTGCAATTGAAAAAACGCAGGAAGAAATTCCAATTGGGAATCAATCAAAGTTAGAAGCATCTTAATTTAGGAAGCAATACAAATTACGAAATATTCCGATTTGGAAAGCAATACAAATTAAGAAGCATCCAAAAAATTTAATTTTTTTGAAAGTGTCAATTGGTGAAAAGTCCAATTAAAACTGATTTGATTTATTAGTTGTAAATAAAATTTATTATTGCTACTAAAAGTAACACGGATTGCTTCGCAATTAAAATCTACTATTTTTTAGCACTTGAATTTAAATTTTAATATTATTTTGAAGTAATACAAAAAAATTATATTTCCTTCAGTTTTTTATTCATTTTAATTTTAAATCGACATGGAATCCAAATAGAATTTCTTTCAATTTTGGAATGCTTGCAAAATAAAAATTGAGTCCAAATTTAACTAGGACTACTTTGTAATCAAAACTGTTTTTTAGCTCAATTTTAAATTCAAATATTAACTGAAAGTGACACCAATCAATTAATTTTTTTTTTTAATTTACTTTTAATTGGGAGTCAATCCATTTGAAAATTCCATTGGGAAAAAAACCTTTTTTGAGTAGTTCCATTTTGTAAGAAATCCAATTTAGAAACCATTTCCAGTTGGTTCAAATCTAATTAAGCAGCCAATATCATTTTGTAAGAATTTCAATTTTGAAGCAGTGAAAACCGGGAATAAATTCAATAAAGGAACCAATCTAAATTTACAAGCGAAGCATTTGTTAAACAAATTTCAACTTGAAAATGATCAAATTTAAGAAGCAATTCCAATTGGGAAAGGAATCAAAATTAGAATCATTTTCATTTAGGAAGCAATCAAAATTAGGAAAAATTCTCATTTAGTAAGCAATATAAATTTGGAGACAATTTTAATTGAAAAATAAGTCATTTTGGAATAAATATTTTAAAAAATCTAATTTTTTGAGGAGTATTAATTAGTACGAAATACAATTAAGGAATCCATTCCAATTAGTTTAATTTATTATTATTTGGAGACAGAATTTAGAATGTCTTCCAAATGTAACTCGGATGGCTTCGCAATTAAAATTGATTTTTTTGCTATTAAATTTAAATTTAAATATTGACTTGAAGTGATACTAATCAATTATAAATTTCTTCTAATTTTCTATTACTTTCAAATTGAAATCCAAATAGAATTTCTTTACAATTTTAGAGTGCTTCTAAAAACAAAATTGCGACCAAATTTGGATCACCATAAATATTTTAATTACTGCTTACTAATTAAAGACAATTGCAAATGGGAAACCATTAAATTAGGAAGCTTATTTAAATTTAGAAACGAAACAAATTTGGAAAAAATCTAATAGGGAAGCAATTGAAAATAGGAAGCAATTTAATTTAGAAGCCAATTTCAATTGAATCCTAAATCCATTTTAGAATCAATATTAATTGTTACAAATCCCAATTTTTAGTAGTCTAAATTGGTAAGAAATCCATTTTATATATCAATCCCAATTAATTTAATTTATTCATTGGAAATATAATTTAGAGTTCCTTCCAAATTTAACTAGGATTGCTTTGCAATTAAAATTGATTTTTTTGCACTCAAATAAATTAAAAAATTAATTTGAAATAATAAAAATCAATTAAATATTGCTTCTAATTTCCCATTGCTTTTAAATTAAAATCCAAACAAAATTTCCTAAAAATTTCAAAGAGCTTCCAACAATAAAATTGCGACTAAATTTGAATTATCAAAATATTTTAATGATAATTAAAAGATGAAAAAATTTATGAAAAATCCAATTGGGAAGCAATCTTTACAAAATATTTTCAATTGGGAAACAAACAAAATTATGAAGCATTATTGATCAGTTCCATTTTGTAGGAAATCCAATTTAGGAAAAAATCCCAGTTGGCATAAATCAAATTTAGGAACCAATTTTAATTTCTGACAATTCCAATTTTGTAAGCAGTAAAAATTGGTAATGAATCCAATAAAAGGAAGAATTTTAATTGACAAGCGAACCATTTTTTAGAAAAAAATTTAATTTGGAAAAGATCTAATAAAAAAATCAATTCAGGAGCCAATTTCTATTAGATAGTAAATCTATCTTGGAATCAATTTTAATGGTGAAAAATCCCATTTCTCAAGGGGCGACAATTGACAAGAAATCCAATTAAGGAATGAATTCCCATTGACAAGCGAAACATAATTTAAAAGAAAAATCAATTATAATACGATAATAATTAACACCTAAATTAACATTACTCAGGATAAAAACAAGTTTCTTTGTATATTCAATAGCAAAAGAATTAAGTTCAAATTATAGGAAGGATTTTTTTTTTAATAGATTATCGGGTTTATTAATCTTTCTCAAATTTTAAACATATGTACTATGCACCTGCATTCAGGTGTTTTTAAAAAGAAAGAGGAGAAAAAGTCACGAATATCCTATGACGAATACCGGAAGAAGTTCCGCAGTCTGAACACCTAAACAATAAGTCGACATCCGACGAAAAGAATTTTTTATTCAAATTTCGGGGATTAAGTACTGAATGATAAAATTTGCATTCAGTTATCATTTAAAAATGATTAAAGAGTTATTTTTAATAATATAATTAACAAAATCTAACTTAGAAGCTATAAAGAAGTTGTAACAAATTAAAATCAGTAGTAAAGTGATTTTTATAACGAAATTCAATCTAGAAACAATTCAGTTCAGGATCTGGAAAATCGTTTCGAACAATTAAATCGCTGATAAAACAAAGACAAAATAAAATATTAATAAGTCAAAATACAAAAATGGAAAATAAACATCCCAAAGGATAAAATTATAATTTAGAGGAATAATTTAAATCAAAACACAATAGGGAACTTTCAGCTAAAACACATTCAGGATAATGGGGTTTTCTACACTTTTCCTGACTACTTATAGTTTTCAACTCAATTTTTCCTTATCCTGATGAAGACATAATATCGGAGCTTCCAATCAAAGTTCATAAATTGGAAATAGTTTGTCGCCATTTTATTGAAGAAACCTTTTCCTCTCAAACCGGATAATAAACTTCACGATGTATTGAACTGCAGGTAATTTTTATGAGAAGTAAAAAATTTACTCGCGAATAAAAAGGGCAGACCATAGAGACCCATCAAAAGAGAATTCATTTCAATTTTTTACACTCCCTTAATTTAGGACAACGCCGTTAAAGTTATTTTTAAAATATATCTTTAACAAAAAACTACAAATGGGAAGGAATCCAAAATTACAAACAATTGAATATTGCAAGCATTCCAAAATTAAACAAAAATCAAATTTTCAAAACAACCAAAACAGAAATCAATTCTAGCAACAACAACAAATATCCAAAATTGAGAGCAATCCAAATATAAAATTTGGACACAGTCCAAAAAAGAAAGCAATACGAATTTTAAAACAATCGAAAATTGTAAGATAGTAGAACTACTAAATAATTCTAAAAAGGGAATAGTCAATAGTCAACAAACAATAAAAAATTGGAAGCAATACAAATCTATAAATAATACAATACCTGAAACAATTCAAATTTACAACAAATTAGAACTTACAAACAAACTTATATTGGAAGCATTCAAAAATTGAACAAAAATCAAATTTCCAGAGCATGCTTAATAGGAATCAATTATAACAAAATTATAGAAGCAATCCAAATTTTCAAACAATCCAAAATTAGAAGCAATCCAAATTTGGGAGTGGATTTTAAATATTTTAAAAATGAGAAGATACATTACATAATCTTTCCTCTAGAATAAGAATAAAAATAAAACTATATCATTGTTTAACTACAAGACTGTACTTGTATCCAAGATGCATTGACGAGCGTCTAACGTCATGTTGCAAGAAGTATAGAGTGGCGGGTCTTTCAATGACTTTGGTCACGCTCTGAAGTAGGTTTTTCTTATTAATTTAAACTTGTTTAATTTATTCTAAAAAAAAAAGGAAAAAAGTTTTCCCTTGAGAACATTTTGGGACCGGATCCTTGAAGTTGGAACGTTGGAAGCAAAAGGCGTATCGTCTTCTCATTGTGTTCGTCTGAGCACGGCGAAAATGTTACGTAAGTTTATCACCAGTTATCGCAACTACGTCGTCGCTCTACAGAAGTACAAATGACCTATAACATTCATCTCACATTCATGTGGACTACTTTTCCTCAAAAGATAAATTTCATGGAAAGACATGTGCAGAAAGTGAAAACAATAAAAAAGGAAAGTTTCGAGATTATGTTTTGACATAATGTATTCAAAATATTCGACTATTATTTATAAATTACACTTAGGCTGTTCTCAGAATTGCTTCTAAATTTAGATTGCTTCTTTAATTTGATTTCTTTTTTATTGCTTCCTAATTTGCGTTCTTCAATATAAATCGCTTCCTAATTTTTATTGTTTCCTATTTTGTATTGTTTCTTAATAGGGATCGTTTTTTTTAAATTTGACTGCTTCTCAATTTTAATTTATTCTTAATTGCGATGCTTCTTAATTTCAATTTCTTTTCAAATGAAATTTTTTTCCTAATTTATAGTGCTTCCTAATTTGCATTCAGGGAATTTTAAAGAGTTTTAAACATTTGAATAGTTTCAAACGATTTTTAAATGTTTCAAAAGACTTTTGGTTTGGAAGAGAGAATTTAAAAAAAAAATTATAATTCTAAATTTGAAGAGAAATTTTGTTTTTAATTTAGTTCTTCCATATCAGAATTAAAATTACTATCCGAAATTCCAGTTCCTTGTCAAAAATTCTCTGTTCCAAGTCATAATTCTATTTATTTGTCAAATTTTCTATTATGATTCAAAAATATAACAACTCCTTTTTTCTAAAGTTTGAAAGAGGAATGTTACAAATCCTGGAAAATTTTTATTAAAAAAAAAAGAATTTTTAAATTTAAACAAAATTTTGATTTGGAACAAGCAGCTTACAAAATCTGACAAATTCTGACTTGAAACAGGGATTGTTTTTAATCATTTATTTTTTATGTATCAGAATTAGAAATATTATACAAATTTCCCGTTCCACGCTCAAAATTACCTGTTCCACGACAAAATTATACTTCTTTACGAAATTCCCTGTAACAAAGTGAAAATTATGATTCTTTACGGGAATTTTCGTTTTATACTTCATTGATTTAATCTCCGTCCAAAATCAGAATTTAAATTCTTTTGGAAAAGTCTCTATACCAAGTTACAATTAAATTAGTTTCTGAAATTCCCTGTTACAAGGAATTTTGTGAAATTCTTCTCTTCTAAATTCCCAGCTCTATCTCAGAATTATAATTCTTTTGGAAAATTCTTTGCACAAACGTAGAATTTATAATTCTTCATGAAAATGTACTGTACCAAATTCAAAATTATAATTTTTTACGAAACTCTTTGTTCAGAAGTCAAAATTATATTTCTTTTTGAGATTTCCAGTCCCAAACTGAAAATTGTTATCATTTAATAAAATTTCTGTCCTAAGGTTGAAATTATAATTTTTCGCGGAAATTGACTGCCCCGTGAAAATTATAATTCTTGGCGGAATTCCCTGTTCAAAAGTTAAAATTATCAGTTTGGGGATTCAGCGGACAATTACAAATTCTCTATCATTTCCCAGTTTTCCCTGGTCAAGTTTTCTAATTTTTCCGGTCCAATAAAAGTAAAATATTTATATTTTCTGCTAAAGTCAAATATTTATTTTAATTTACCACGTTCTTTTTAAACATCCTGTAACAACACAACAGAGTGAAAAATTGCAAAGTAACTGAATTTTGACACTAATACATGGATTTTCTATTAAAAAATATATTTTTTCAACAAAAATGGAAAAGTTAAACTTTGAGTTAGAAAAATTAGTTAGAAAAGTTGAATTTTAAGCAAAAAAGATACATTTTCAACTGAAATGATCAATATATAACTAAAATACTTGAATTTTCAACCGCAAAGATGAATTTTTTAAACAACACGATTAATTTTCTACCAAAAAAATATAATTTTTCAAATTAAAAAATTAATGTTTTAACGAAATAGTTGAATTTTTAATTAGAGGAGAAATATTTTCAGCCAAATAGTTGAATTTTGAACTAAAAAAATCATTTTTCGACCCAACATGGAATAGTTACAGTTTTAGTTTAAAAAAATAAATTTTTTAATCTAACTCATGAATTTTCAGTCTAAATGATGAATCTTTAACTGTAATAGTTCAATTTTAAACAAAAAACACGAGTTTTTAACAAAAAAAATTAATCTTCAACTGAAATATTTGCATTTTTTAAACTAACAAAAATTAATTTTTCCTGACAAATACAAATTGTCAACCAAAACCTAAATAATTAAATTTAAAGTTAAAAAAATTAATGCTTAACCAAACAGGTGCATTTTTAACTAAAACTATGAAATATTCAACAAAGATGATGAATATTTAAATAAAATAATTGAACTTTAGACCAAGAAGATAAATTTTAACCAAGAAGATGTATTTCTACCAAAAAAGTCGAATTTTCAACTGAAAAAGATCATTTTTCAAGCAAAAATGTATTAATTGCATTTTTAGTAAAAAATATGAATGTTCAACAAAAGAAATTAGTTAATTAATAATATAAAATATTTGACTGGTATAATAGTTACATTCTCAGTTTAAAAAAAAAATTCAACAAAAATGGAAAACAATTTTCAACAAAATAGTTATATTTTGAAAAAGTCCCTTTTAACCAAAAAAACAAACAATTTTTTAATCAAATAGCTAACTTCCCAACCCAAGAAATGAATTTTGAATTAAAATTATGAAATTAAAAAAAAAAATTAATATTTTTTATGAAGAGTTTAAATTTTAACCAAGTAATTTTATTTTCAACATAAAAGATGGATTTTCAACTAAAATGATTAAAAATTTACTGGAATACTTGAATTTTTCATCGATAAGAAGAATTTTTTGACAAGCAGTTTAACTTTTAAAGAAAAAGATTATTTTTAATATTCAAGAAGAATTAGTTAAATTTTCATTGCAAAAATTACATTAATTTTCGAATTTTCGTTCATGAAAAATGTTTTTTTAAACATTAGCAATTTTTTAAATAAACAATAAAAATACAAAATAATAAAAAAAAATTTTTTTAAATTTTTTTGGATTGTTTTTTTTTCTTTTTTGGATAATGTTATGACTCTAAATGGATTGGTTCATAATCTTCTCACAAACTTAGATCTGGGCACTATGATCGTCTTTCCATAACTTATCTTTACATGTTTTCAGGCTATACTTATTAAAAAAAATTTATAGATACTTATTATTGTACTTTATGATATATCCTTAAATGTAATTTTGATATTTATTACAAAATAATTTTGCTAATATGATTTAATATATACTTTTTTCATATTGATGTTATCATCTTTAATGTGTACAATGATGCGTGTTTATAATATAATATTTTAAAATGTTTTCTCCGTGGCACTTATTTGTTCTTTAAAAATAATGTTGCCAAATAGGGTGCGCATACATTTAGTTTTTATAAATCACTGAGATACTTATCAAAAAAGTTAGTGTATACCCTCGTTGCATATCACCAAAGGTATTCTGAGGAAGATGTCATATTGTAAAAAATATGTTTGCATATTATGTACTAATGAGTACTTACGTAATTATTTACCCATTGTGATAATTTATCCTTTGTGATAATTCTTGATGTTTTTGGTTTTTTGTGTGTTTTATTATTCAAAAATTTCGATATTTTTATGTAATTTTGTACTAAATTGTGAGTCTTTTCTTTTTAGGTCTGTGATAATTTTAAAACATTGTTTTCTATGGTTTTTGTTATATTTTGTAATATAATTAAATCGATAGTATTGTTTCCTGTTTCATAATTTTTATTTTCGATATTGTATTTTCTTCTCATTTTTAAATTTTCCATTATTCTGTTTTCTGATTTCTATGATACTTAGATCAATTTTTTCTTAAATAGTAAACAATTAATAATTTAATATTAAAAAATCTTTTATTTTGATTTGTTATTTAAAAAATTGATTGGTTAATTTGTTTTTATTTATTTTTTGATTGTTTTTGTTCTTTAGTGATTAATTAATTGTTTTTATTAATTGTTTTAGTTAACTGTTTTTTTGTTTTAATTGATTAATTTTTGATAGTTTTCCACTTATTTTTATTTTAATAATTAATGGTTTTATTAATTGATTAGTTGTTTTGATTAATGTTACTAATTTTCTTAATTTTTCAAAAAAGTTTTAATAAAAAAATTTTTATTATCAATAAGTCAATTATGTTGATATGCCAATACCTTTTTTGTGTATTTATTTTTTCACCTCTGTGATTTTGAATTTTTGTGGAAAGAGTATTTTTTTTAAATTTTCTTTGTTTTGAAAATCATTATAAAATGCACTCTTTTGGAAGGTCATCTGCGAAATTTTCGTGAACACATGCTTTTTACGAGTGTTTAGTTTTGGGGATATACTGAGTCGTATCATAAAGATAGAGTACCGTTTTCGCCCATAACAAGGGGAAAAACTATGTAAAAAAATTCGTCTAATTTTCAATTCTTTCTTTTCCTCTCTCTTTCTTTCTCCCTTTTTCTATCTTTTTTTAACAAGTGTCCTTTCCAGGAAATCTGACGCTTTCTTCAGTGTTCCCTCTGCTTTTCTCAATGTTAGTATACGCCGTGATTTTAAACAGTACACATCGAAAAAGTCATTTCTTGACTAAATCCTTTCAATTTTCATGTAATGACGAATTAATTTATTAATTCAAAATTAATTTTTAATACTGTGTTTTTAAGAATTTATACACTATTGTTGAAAAGAATTCTTATTATAAAGTTATCAATAGTGTTTGTTTTGTTTTTATGACAATTTGTGAGAAGTGACATAAACAATAAGTTTTAATTTTGGATTCTGTTTTTAATGTGAAGCATGCTACAGGGAGTAAGATATTTTTTGAATAAAATGTTTATTTTTGGATAATTTTTCTTATTTGAAATTGATTGTTCTTGGTTGTTTGATAATCATGCATCTCGCTGAAATTGAAAGAAATTGGAGAAATGGTTTGGATGATACAACACATGGTCATGATTTCAATTGGAATGATGTAAAAATTTTTTATCATGAGAGAAATCAGAGAAAGAGAGAATTTATGGAGATGTTATTTATAAAAAGAGAGGGAAACAGGGCTATTAATTTGAAAACAGACCTTTCAAGATATAACAAAGTATGGAATAGAGTAATTAATTGGATTTAATAATTTATTTTTTCAATAAATAAATAAATTTGGGTTTTCTGTTTTTATAGAATAATCTCATTCTTAATCATTATATGAGACCTAATTAGATTTTTGATCTATAATAATTAACAATATTTTTATTTCAGGAAAATGTATATGTTGTATATTTGTATATGTATGCACATGTATGTTTTGTACGTGTTATACGTGTATATGTGTATGTATATGTATGCATGTGTATTTATATGTGTGTATATATATATAGTTTGTTTGTTTTTGTATGTTTACACATATAACTGTTTTTATACCCTTAGTTTTCCTATAAATAATTCCCTGATGAGGTCTAAATTGACCTTGAGACATGTTCGTTCCCCTGGTAGTATAAAAAAGACGGAGAAAGGAAAAAATGAGAGGCTGGTTTTTGGTTGACTTTTTCCCCTTTTCTCCCTTTCTTTTTCATTTTGGTAGGCTTTGGAAGTCCGTTTTATGATTGTGAATCTTTTTCATGTTTTTTGCATTAAAAAATTTTTCATGAGAAACTCGACTTCTGTTCAACCTTAAAATAAAATAATTTAAATATTCATTTCACGGCTATTATTTTAAATCAGTAAAATAAAAAAACATTGCTAATCCATTATAACATTATTACCTATAATTTTCAAAATTATATTCCAATACGATTCTCAGTTGAAAAAATAAAAATCATCAAGCGATTGCTTGTATTTAAACTTTTAAATAATTTAAAAGAACCTCAGCGTACAAAAATACATCGCTAAATAATTGAAACAGAATCTACATTTAATTTTTGAAATTGACTTTAGATACATGCTTCAACTTTTTTCATGGTTATCTTAGCGATAGATAAGTCCCACTTCTCCATGCTTCAGGGAAGTGAAGTAAAAAAATGTAAACTTTCATACATCAAAGCGTGCAAAAAACAGTAGAAGAAAGAATATAGTCACCACTGGACCGTCCGATTTTCCTTAA
>JAUELO010000010.1:5666047-5685020 GCA_032357855.1 Amphibolips quercusostensackenii | reverse complement strand
TTTCTTAATGAATTTTTTTGAAAGATTTCTTATTATAAAAAATAATTTTTTTATCAGCTTTTCATTCATGTTCACAGAATTGTGATATTTTTTATGTTTGTTTTTCAAATTATTGATTGTTGTGTTTATTATTATATGTATACCTTGTTTTAGTCTTCCTATAAATAATCCCTGATGAGGAGGTCTAAATTGGCCTTGAAACTAGTTGCTTCTTCTGGTAATATAAAAAATACGAAGAAAGAAAGTCAGAGGTTGGTTTTTGATTTGACTTTTTCCCTTTTTCTCTCTCTTTTTTTCATTTCTGGTAATTTTATTTGTCTCTAAAGAGCCGTAAAGTGAGGTAGTCTTTGAAAGTCTGTTTTATGATTGTCAATCTTTTTCATGTTTCGTGCATTGGAAAAATTTTGCATTAAAAACTCGATTTCCAATCGACCTTAAAATAAAAAAAAAAACTAACTTAAAAAAAAGTTACATTTTTAAACAAAGTGACCAATGTTCAACTAAAATTGTAAATCTTTGGCTAGAATAGTTGAATTTCAAACCAGAAAAATACAATTTTCAACTAAGATGATGAATATTTGAATAAAATAATTTAACTTTTGACCAAAAATATGAATTTTCAACTAAAAAATAATTTTGAATAATTAAAGAGTTAAAATAAGTTTTGAAATAATTTGTAACAAGAGTTCAACTTTTATCCAAGTTATTTAATTTTCAACTTCAAGATGAATTTTTAACTAAAAAAATGATAAATACTTAACTGGAATACTAGAATTTTCAACAGACAAAGAAGAATTTTTAGACAAAAAGATTAACTTTCAAAGAAAAAGATAATTTTTTATAAAAATAGACTTTTTAACAAAATACGTGTATTTTTAACAATATAGTTCAATTTTCTATTAAAAAATACCAGTTTTCAATTAAAAATGGAACAGTTGAATTTTCAGTTGAAAAGGTTAACTTTCAATCAAACTGATGAATTTTCAACTAAAATGATGAATCTTCAATTGGGATGGTTTAAATTTTTATGAAAAAGAGGAATTTTCAACCATAAAGATTAATTTTCTACAAAAAAGACGAATTTTACACAAATTACATTAATTTTCAAACAAATAGTTGATTTTTAAAGCAGAAAATGCTAATATTTATCAGAATAGTAGAAATTTCATGAAAAAAAACATAAATTTTTAATCTAAGAACGAACAGAAATCTGCTTTCTCATGAAAAAATATTTTAGGCCAAAAAAGCATAAAAAAGATTTACAATTAAAAAAGAGACTTCTAAACTATCTTACTTTTCGGCTGATTAGAGACAAAAATAACAATTGAAAAAAGAGGGAGGAAATAAATTTTCAATAAAAAATAAAATAGTTCAATTTTCTCTTTAAATCTAATTCTTTACAAAAAGCGTATTTTCAGTAAAATTGTTAAATTTTTAAATAAAAAAAATTGATTTTTTACACAGCATTAGTAACATTTTCAACCAGAGATGAATTTTAAATTAAAATGATAAATGTTTAATAAAAAATTAATTTTAAATCAACGAGTTTAACTTTTGACCAAGTAATTGAATTTTTAGATAAGTAAATGAATTCGTAACCTAATAAACACACTTATATACCCTACGATTGTAGATAAGGTAGAAATAATTTTTTTAAATTGAACAAAATTATCTGAATAATAAATAGTTGAATTTTAGTATTTGACTGCGATCAGAAGTAATTCCCGTGTTTTTAATTAAATTCCCGGTCTTTCCCAGCTTCCCGGTCAAGACGTCACCCTGATTATATTTCTTTCCTGAAATTTCCTGCCTTAAACTCAAAATTTTAATTTATTTCTTAAATATCCTATTTTTAAATAAAATTTAAATTCTTCACGGAAATCCCCTATCCCAAACTCAGAATTATATCTACCTATTAAAATTCCATGACGCAACTTACAATAATTCTTTTCGAAATTTTAAATCTTTTGGAAAATTCCGTGTCCCAACTTAAAATTATGATTCTTTTAGAAAATTCACTGTTCCAAGTCAGAATTTTAATTCTTTTGAAGGAGTCCCCAGTCAGTTAACATCCTGGCATTGATTTCAAATTGTAATTGCTTCCTCCATTGGATTGTTTCTCAATTGGAAATGCTTCCTAATTTGGGTTGCTTCGCAATTGAAACTGCTTCCTAATTAGTAGGTATTGATTCTTAATTGGAAATTCTTTCTTATTTTGGTTGGACCTCAATTGACATCGCTTCCTATTTCGTATTGCTTTCTAATTCATAGTGCTTCCTAATTCCTACTTTAAATTGATTCTCAATTTAAAATTCTTCCTCATTTGTATTGCTCCTGAAATGAAAAGGCTTTATAATTAGTATTGCTTCTCAATTATAAATGCTTCCTACATTGGATTTCTAATCAATTGGAAATGCTTCCTAATTCGGGTTGCTCATCAATTGAAATAGCCTCCAACTTTCAATTAATTATCAATTAAAAATGCTTCCTAATTTAGGTTCCACCTCAATTGAAATTGCATCCTAATTCGCATTGCTTCTCATCTGTAAAAACTTCCGACTTATGATTTCTTCTGAATCAAAAATGCTGCCTAATTTGGGTTGCTTTTTAATTGAAATTGCTTGCTGATTCGTAATAATTCTTAATTTTAAATGCTTCATACTTTAGAATGCTTCTCAATTGGAAATGCTTCCTAATTTTCCTAATTTTGATTGCTTCTTGACTGAAATTGTTTCATAAATTTAAATGCTTCTCGACTTGAATTGCTTCTTAACTTTTTTCCGAAATCAGAATGCTACTAAATTGGGACTGCTACTTCATTTAGATTGCTTTTGGATTTATCTTTAAAATAACAATTTGGAAAAATCCAAACTTTTGAAGAAATCTATATTTTAAAAACCTCTTTCTTAAAAAGTGCACAATCCCATGTTTAAAAATAAAATAATCTAAATTTTTATATAAAAATTGAAAGCAAGTGGAAAATTTAACTGGTTAAATCGATGGTAAAATTCTTATAAGAAAATCTCAAGACTGAATTGCCCCTTTGAGATTAATAGTACCTGTATTTTCTAGAGCGTAATCTTCTATCTTCTTTCACGACTCGTTACTTGGAAAAAGCTTTGTCCAAGTGAAAAATTAATGAGTCGAGTAAAGTAAAGGAAAAGCTAAGATACAAATTGCCCGCAAGGATTTAGTTTTGTGAGTAGCAAAAAGACGACTGTACCATTTCAGACATAATACTGAGGTTTCCGATGTGAGGAGCTTCCAGAATTGCTACATAAAAGCGAAATCACCCACTATTAGGATTTCAGGATTAGCCACTTTGGGACCATAAATGGTCAATTCATCTATTTTTCAAAAACGTTCAAATGTGCTCGAATCGAGAGGAGAATCTGCAATAGTGAATCGAAAGTTATCTTCTTTGTTACTTCACTTTAAAATTAAGGAATAAATTCTTTATGATACTATTAATTTTGATGCCATATTTATAAGATTTCAAGTCTAAATATACTGCAATTTCAACCACATGGCTTAATTTTTACACAAATAGATGAATTTTTAACTAGCAAAGATCAATTTTTATCTCAAAAAGGAATAGTTAAATATTCACTTGAAAAATAATTTCCAATTAAAGACAAACGAACTTTCAACAACAGAAATGAATCTTCAACCAAAAAACGAATTTTTAACAAAGATTTTCAACTTCCAATGAAATGGATCAACTTTCATCGAGGTAGTTTATTTTTAACCAATGAAAATGAAGTCTCCACGAAAAATATAATATCGTTAATATTTCAAACAAAGAATATTTTAATTTTTAATCAAAAACAGTTAAATTCAATAAAACAAAGACTAATTTTAATTTGGATTATCTAAAAGTCTGGATTTTAAATTTCTTTCAACTTTTGGATTTTTCTTTCACTTGACTCGCTTCTAAAGTAAGATTTTTTGGGTAATTAGCGTATTAATTAGCATAATTAGTATTAACTAAAAGCATTGAAGAATGCTTCCGAATTCGAAATACCAATTGGGGTTACCTCAAAATTTGGAATACTTATTAGGATTTCCCACAAATTTGACATTTTGCTCAATTTATATTGCTTCCAATTTAGGACTGCGTTCAATTTGTGAATGTTTTCAATTCAGGATTGCTTTTAATTTAGATAATATAAAACTCTAAACTGGTTCCTAATTCAAATTGGTTCCCAAATCTGGATTATCTGAAAATATAGATAGCTCTCCAAATTAAATTGCTTCTAAAATAAGATTATTTACATAACTTGATAGTTTAAATAAGGATTGACAAAAAAAATATGTCATTACTTTCAGATTAGGATTGCCTCAAAACTTTTAATACTTATTAGGACTGCTTACAAATTTGAAATACTTATGAGAAGTGCTTCCAAATTTGAAATTATGTCTGATTTTGATTTCTTCCAATTTAGGTCTCTTTTCAATTTGGGAATGATTTCAAATTAAGACTGTTTTCAATTTGGATTACGTAAAACTCTGAACTGCTTCCTAATTTTAATTGTATCCCAAATTTGAATTATATGACGATATAAATTGCTCTTCAAATCGACATGTTTCTAAAATAAGACTTTTTGCATAATATGATAGCATAATATGATACCATAAAAATTAGGACTGCTTCAAAATTTGAAATACTTATGAGAATTGCCTCCAAATCTGAAATTATTCCCAATTTTGATTGCTTCAAAATTAGGTCTGCTTTTAATTTGGGTTACGTAAAACTCTAAACTGCTTCCTAATTCAAATTAGTACTCAAACTTGGATTATCTGGAAATATATATTGCTCTCTAACTTGACTTGCTTGATAAATCAAAGTGGCTTTCAAATTAGGCTTATTTAAAAAAAAATTATTATTATCAAAATAAAACTTCTTGCATAACATGCTAGTATCAAAAGTAGGTAGCTGCAGAATTTGAAATACTTTTAAGTAAGGATTGCTACAGAATTTTGAATACTTTACACTTAGGATTGCCTCAAAATTAGCAAGACTTATTAGGATTTCCTCCAAATTCAAATCACTTATAAGGATTGCCTCCAAACTTGAATTTATTTCTAATTCGCATTGCTTCAAATTTAGGACTGCTTTCAATTTGAAAATCATTTTAAATAAGGACTGCTTTCGATTTGGATTATTTAAAACTCTGATTGCTTCCTGATTTTAATTGATTCTCAAATTTTGATTATCTGGAAATATAGAATGCTCTCTAAATTCACTTGCTTAATAAATTAAACTGGCTTTCAAATTAGGATTGTTTAAAAAAAATTATTATTATCAAAATAAAATTTCTTGTATAATATGCTGTATCAAAAGTAAGGTTGCTGCAGAATTTGAAGCACTTTTAAGTTAGAACTGCAAAAGAATATTATATATTTTCCAATTAGGATTGCCTTCAAATTTAAAACAATTTCCCGTATGAATTGCTTCTAGGATGGCCAATCATTTTAATTTTTTTTCAAATTTTTTATTATTTTCTAATTAGGATTGCCTTAAAAATTTGTATTCTTATTAGGATTGTGTACAAATTTAAAACACTTATTAGGATCGCCTATAAATTTAAACCGCTTAACAGGATTTTCTCCAAACTTGAAATTGTTTCTAATTTGGATTGCTTCAAATTTAGGATTGCTTTCAATTTGGGAATGATTTGAAATTAGGACTGCCTTCGCTTTGCATTATTTAAAACTTTGATTGCTTCCTGATTCTAATTGATTCTTAAATTTATATTATTTGGAAATATAGATTGCTCTCTAAATTGACTTGCTTAATAAATTAAACTGGCTTTCAAATTAGGATTGTTTAAAAAAAATTATTATTATAAAAATAAAACTTCTTGCATAATATGCTGTATCAAAAGTAGGGTTGCTGCGGAATTTGAAGTACTTTTAAGTTAGAACTGCAACAGAATATTGAATATTTTCTATTTAGGATTTCCTTAAAATTTAAAACAATTTCCAGCATGAATTGCTTCTAGGATTGCCAATACAGTTATTAAGAATACCTCCAAATTCAAAACACTTATCAGGATTGCCTCCAAACTTGAAATTATTTCTAATTTGGATTTCTTCAACTTTAGACCTGCTTTCAATTTGGGAATGATTTCAAATTAGGACTGCTTTCAATTTGCATTATTTAAAGCTCTGAACTGCTTCCTAATTTCAATTGTATCCAAAATTTAGATTACCTGACAATATAAATTGCTCTCCAAATCGACAACTTTGAGATTCCTCCCAATTTGCACATGCTTTCAAATTAGGATTGCTTTCAATTTGTATGCTTCAAAACTCTAAACGGCTTCCTAATGAATTATTATTTAAATAACATTTATGGCATAATACACCAGTGTCGAAATTAGGATTGGTTTACAATTCTAAATACTTTAAAATTAGGAATGCCTTCAAATTTGAATTACTTTCGCAATCGTACGGCTTTTAGGAATGCAACTGATTTTGATTTTTTTTTCAATTTCGATTCGCTTACCCCTGATGAAATTTTTTTGTTTTAAACCATCCCTGTTTGAATAAATCAAAAATGTCAAAAGTTTTGAATTCTGAGAACTTTGGCACAATTGCACTTGAACGAAAATTAATTCACCTGAAAGGAAATCCTCAGAATTTGCTATACTTATTAAGATTGCCTTCCAATGTCAAGTACTTTCTAGAATTGCCTCCAAATTTGAAATTCATTTTAATTTTGAAACGTTCTAAAATTAGGATTCTTCTAAATTTAAGTACCTTTCGGTTTAGGATTGTTTAAGAAACTTAATTATAACTTAAATAAAATTCCTTGCATAGTATTCCAGTATAAAAATTAGAATTGCTTCCGAATCTGAAATACTTTTAATTTAGGACTGCTATGAATTTTGGAATATTTTCCAATTAGGATTGCCTTTAAATTCGAATTACTTTCCAATTGGGACTGAATCTAGGAATGCCACTAATTTTGATTTCTTTCCAATTTCAATTCACTTACTCCTTAATCAAATTGTTTGTTTTAAACCACCCATGTTCAATTGAATCCAAAGTTTCAAGAGCTTTGAATTCTAAAAGCTTTGGTACATTTGCAATCGATCGAAAATTAATCCACCTGGAAGGAAATCCTCGTCGTGTTTTCCGATCAGATAAACCGCACTTGACAACTTGGAGTTGATATGGGTGTGGTACTCGACTCTACGATTACGTGTGTTTTATGAAGTACTCTTGTATGGATTTTTATTTAACTCGTCCCAATTTTATACCAACACTTTTAACCTCTCTGGATAGAGTATCAGATGATATCAAATTTCAGCTCCACCTGGACCACTTTAGGAAGATGTTAATAATAATGTAGTAGATACCACAAAAAAAGGAAAATGGAATTAGAATAAAAAATGATACAACTTCGAGCTACAAGGCATAAGCGAAATCGATTTCCCTAATGACCCTCCGACTTCTCAAACTACTTAGGTTAATTAGAGAAGAGTAATTAACACGGGTGACGACACTTTTAACAACTCTATTACATATCAATTTTTAATTGAGTTATGCACTGAATGTAAGATAAGCACTTTTAATTTTAGTTTTAAAAAACAGCTGATTTTCTTCCAAATTATAATTGTTCTAGATTTTTTGATTACTTTAAATAGGTATTCCTTTTGAATTAGAATGGCTTCCAAATTCGTATTGCTTCCGATAGTGGCTTGCAAGTTGGAAATTGCCTCCTGATATGCACAGCTTATAAAGCTGCGATTGCTTTAAAAATATAAATTCATTAAAATTTACACTGGCTTCGAAATTTTTAATCATGCCGAGTTTTTTTTAAATTAATAATTATCTAATAATAATATTAATTATTAAAAATAATTTTTTTTTATTATTTCAGAGAAGGCAGTCAATGCGAGAGTCATGGAAGCCAATCCTCGACTCAGGAGCGTCGGAATCTTTTGAAACGGACCAGAAGCTTGGCCGTCATTTCCGAGGACGAATCGCGATACGGGCGAGAAATTCCTCATTTTCGAATAGGCGAGCCTAATTTGGACTTGACAAGAAGACCTCAGCTAATTCCCAGGGCTAAATTGATCGACCGTAACTCGCTCAAAGACAGGTTATCATTTTAAAAAATTGTAATCCCCTTAACAAAAATTTAACTAAAATAAATATAAAAAGAGGCCGTTATGAGTAAATAAATATAAATAGGGAGATAGTAGGATACATTTTATAAATAAAATTAATTTACAGGAGCCACATTGAATTCAATATGAAACGTTTAAGATTTCAAGTCGAAGTATATTGGATTTTCAACAAAATAGTTGAATTTTCCAACAAAAAAGATCAATTTTCTACCAAAAGGGATGAATTTTTAACGAATGAGTTAAGTCTTCAAGCTAAAAAAACCAATGTTTAAAAAAAAGTTTTAACCCGAAAAGATTAATTTTGTAACCAAGAAAGATGATTTTTCAACAAAATAGTTAAATTCTTAATAAATTCTCCAGTAAATAGTCGAATTTTCAAACAAAAAGAAATTAAATTCAACCACAAGCAGTTGAAATTCCACCAAATACTCGAATTTTTGAACAAAAAGATGATTTTTTATTAAAGCAGTTGAATTTTCAATGGAAAAAATACGATTTCTTTTAGAAGACAGTTGAATTTGTAATCCAAATAGACGAACTTACTATCCTGAAACATGATAGTTCAACAACACAGTTAAATTTTCAAAAAAAACAAAAATTATACACAAATTACTTGAATTTTTAACTAAAATAATTAATCTACACCAAGAAAAATGAATTTTTAACAAAGGAGTTCAACTTTTCATCAAAATAACTGAATTCTTCACCAAAACAAATTAATTTTTGACCACAAAAGATAAAATTCCTAATAAAAGTTTCAACCAAGTGGAAAAATTTTTAAACAAAAAGATCAAACTTCTACCAAAAACAGTGCCAGTTTCAACCAAATAATTGACTTTACAAGTCAAAAAGATAAATTTTTTAGAAGAAAGTTGAATTTTTAATCCAAGAGGCCGAATTTTTTATTCAATGAGACGAAAGTTCAACAAAAAAAATCAAATTTTCAATAAAAGAATTACATTTTTAACAAAATAGTTGAATTTTCAATAAAAAAGATTAATTAAAAAAATGCAGTTAATATGTTCACCAAAAAATACTAAAATTTTGAATAAAAAACAATTTATTTCAACCAGAAATGCAAATTTTCATCAAAACAGTTAAAAACTCAATCAAAACAGATTAATTTTTAACCAAGCAGTTGCACTTTTATCATTAAAAAAAATTTCTACCAAAAGAGATGAATTTTCAACAGAAGGGTTAAATTTTCAGCCAAGAAAGATTTTTTAACCTGAAAAATGAATTTTCAACCAAAAGGTTAATTTTTAACCAAATAGTTGACTTTTCTACGAAAATAACTTACTTTCTAACCAAAAGTGAAATATAGTTAAACGTGTAGTGGGAAAAATTGATTTTCAACCAAAAAGAAAACGAATTTTCAACAAAATAGTTAAATTTTTAACCAAAGCGATAGATATTTAACTAATAAAATAAATTTTTAACAAAGTAGTTCAATTTTTAACCCAGCAGTTAAATTTTCAATCAAAAAGTTTAATTTTCTACAGAAAAAGGTGAATTTACAAAAAAATACATATGTTTTAAACCAAATGGTTGAATTTTTAACTGAAAACGACCAGTTTTCAGCTAATCATGGAACAGTTAAAATTTTAATGAACAAAAAATTAATTTTCAATATAAAAAACGAATTGCAAACAAAATAGTTACATTTTCAACCAAAAATATGTATCTTAAACTAATAAAATTACTTTTTTAACAAAGGAGCTCAATTTTCAAACAAGTAGTTGAATTTTTAATCAAGAAAATTGAGTTTTTACCGAAAAAGATGAATTTACAACAAAATACGCACATTTTCACGGCTAGCCTCGATTAAGTTCAAACCAAAAGTACTTACTTGTACATCCACTTTTTCTTTTGTGCGTGTTTCGCGGATGTCTCTCGGTTATTTTGAGTCAAGAAAGAAAAAAAATCGTACTACGCGTTTTTCAGAAAAAAGAGTTTTCCATTTTTAAGAATTAAAAATCTCATTTTCCTCGAAAACAATGCAAGATAGGAAAAGCAACAACAAAATTGTTCAGAAAAAACTTGTACAGAACACAGAACGTCATTTGATGGTGCTAATAATTTTGACCTTGAAGTCAATTTTTTAGGTCATTTGAAGGTCAACACTATTTTTTCAAAAGGAATCCCTTATTTTTGACTGCGGATTTAAAAAGAGCAGAAAATTTTACGTCAAAAATATTCTATGAGAAATTTGCTTTTGTGACCTTAGTCCTTCAGATGAAGTTTCGAGGTCATTTGAACGTCAATTTGATTTTTTCCTACAAAAACCCTATTATTGTCATCGGATTCGTAGTGCATGGAAAATCGTACGTGAGAAATGGTACAATGCTAAAATTTTTTATTCCTAACTTGGAAAGGTCAAATCAAGAGCAACTGTTTAAAAAGCGCTTAGAACCTGATTTTTAGCGTTACCCGGAAACAACGACGTGGTCGTAGTAAGAAATTCTGCTTTCTTTGGGGTGCTTGTTTACTGTCAGTCCCCTTACCTCTCACAATGACTGTAATTGTTTCAATTACCCACGGAGCAACTTTTCAAAATTTACTCCGTTGGCTTCAAGACATAAACGTAAACGTCTTTCAATATTGCCCACAGTTCTAAGCAAAATTTCTCTCGGAATGTCCGCACAATGGTCCACGTCGTTGTTTTCGGGTAACGCTAAAAGTTAGGTTCTAAGGGCTTTTAAACAGTTGCCTTTGATTTGACCTTTCCCAGGTAAGAATAAAAATTTTTTAACATTGTACCATTTATCACGTACGATTTTCCGTGCACTACGAATCCGATGACAAAAATAGGGTTCCTGTGGGGAAAAAAAATAAAATTGATCTTCAAATAACCTTGAAAATTTATCTGAAGGTTAAGATGGTCCACAATTTTACATTTCATCGATTTTTTAAAAGCATCTGGAACGTTTGCTGTTCTCAGAAAACCACGATAATTCCAAAAAAGGGCATTTTACTGGTTTCTAGATATTTGACCTTGATTTCTGACCTTTCGAAGGTCACTAAAAGAAATTTATCATAGGATATTCTTGACGTAAAATTTTCCGCTCTTTTTAAATCTGCAGTCAAAAATAGAGGTTGCCGTTTTATAAAATCGTCTTGACCTTCAAATGACCTAAAAAATTGACCTCAAGGTCAAATTTAATAGTACCGTTAAATGACCCCCTATGTTCTGTACAATGTTTTTTGAACAATTTTTCTGTAGATGAAGTGTTTAGTTTGACGAACTTCAAGATTTAATTTTTTTAAACTTTTTTTACTTCACTAACTATGCGAAGAACATGTTCCATGAGAATTCTAAGGTTTCTAAGTTTTCAAGTAAAGAAAAATCAATTTTTATATCTACAATATGATGAAAAATGATTTTTTTTTTGACATCAGGTCAAAAAGAAGCTGGTAACTTAAATTTTCTTCTTGTATTTATGTCTAAGATGTCTTTTAGTCATTTTAGATATAGATAAGAAATCATTTTAATATTCTAACTGTGCCAAACTCATTTTTAATATTGTAAAGTCCTATGTCTGATTCTAAAGAAATGAAAAATAAAAAAAGCATTTTTAACAGGCAGTAACTATTTCGTGTAATCGTTAAAATATTAAAGACTATTTTTTAACAAAGAGAACTTGCTTTATTTGATGTTGTGCATTTATTGCTCCAACAGTGATTTTGAGAGTCTGACCACCTTGCGCTTAAGTCAGTGAAAAAGATTTCGTCCCAACTTCCTCAAAAATTGTGTTCTTAACCAAGGATAAAATCACTTACTCATTGAGTTTTGATTGAGATTGTCTGATTAGGTCAATTAAATTCTCGAATTTGTTGGACAAATTACATTTGTGTGATTTACCTCGTGCCATTGTAGAAAGACATTTGCTACAATGAATTTCAACACCAGGTTCTTTAGTTTGATCTAGGATAAGACAGGACTTATGAGAGTTATACGATAATAATTTTTAAATAATTATACTATTAAAAACTTATTTCTTGAGTTTAAAATCTTACCTGATGCTTTTTTATTTTAAACATTAGTCTCTCGTGGGCCCTTGTCAAAAATTTCAGATTTTGGCCTTCTTACTGATCGACAAACTTGACAAGAACACATTTCATTATCACCACTCCTCCTCTTCTTTTGTAAAGGTAACGTAGACATATCTGCAAGCTTAATTTTTTTTTGCAAATTAATTTGATTGCGATATAATGATCTACATCCGTTGCACAGAACAGTAGGCAAACGTTCATCCGTAATATTATACTCAAAAATATCTTGAACTTTCTCTATCAGTTTCCCTTCAACAGGAAACATAAACTTACTTTTCCTAAAGCAAAATGAGCAAATTTTTCTACAATTTTGATCATGCGTTGATTTTGAAATTATGAAAAACTTATGATAGGTTATGCAACGTTTATGAAAGCAATAAACAAATGATTTTTATGATAAAACTGATGATTTGTATTTGTATTTGTAAATGATTTGTATGATGAAAATTTGTTCAAAGTCAACTGAAAAAAAGTTTGGCAAAATAAAATTTCAAGGTTCGTCGAACTAAATGCTATTTTAGTCGCTTTAATATATTTCTGATATTTTCTTTTTGAAGTTTTGTTAAAATGCACGAGATATATATCTAGTAACGCTAAATTTTCATAGACTTTAGGAAGAGGAACAATTATAATCTATGAATAGCTGTTCCTATTTTGCTTTATTTTCGAGAAAAATGAGATTTTGTATCAGTAAAAATTATATTCCTTCAATTTTAGAGATAAAACCCACTTTTCTTTACTTTGAAGCTCAGGAACCTAAAAAATCTCATGGAAAATGTTCTTTACATAGTCAGTGAATTAAAAACAAACGTTTTTAAAAATAAAATGTTAAAGTTCGTTAAACTAAATGCTGTTTTAGTCTATTTTTATCGACTTTATCTATATTTTTAGAAAAATTGATAACTTCTCAATTTGATTTTTCAGAAAATGTGTTCGAGATAAAAGTTATTGGGTTTGGAGGAAGATATCTGATGATGACCCCAAAATCGACTTGGAACTTAAAGGTTCTTTCAAGGTCAACTATTTTTTTTTAATGGGGATCCCTATTTTTGAAACCGGAATCGGAAAGAACGAGAAATTTTACATCTAAAATAATATTTTCCAGTTTGTTTTTGTGACCTTGATAAGCTCAAATGCAAGAGAGTTGACCTTGAAAAAAATCTTTAAGGTCAAGTTCAAAGTCAATTTTGAGTTTATCATCAGATGTCTTCCTCCAAACCCAATAACTTTCGTCTCGAACATATTTTCTGAAAAAGTCAAATTCAGAAGTTATCTACATGGATTGATTAAATTGGGACACTCTGTATGTATAGAGAGTGTACAAAAAGTAGCGAAACACCTAAATAATTTTCCAGTGAAATATTTTTTTTTAATCCAAGGTAATTCTTGGAGTACTTTTGTCGATGAATCCAGTCCATGCCTTGAATTTGACCCTGGAATAACCTTGAAGTTCAAGCTCAAGGTCAAATTCAAGGTCACCACTGGATTCCTCGCTAAAAGTTACTCTAAGAATGACCTTGGCTTTTAAAAAAAATATTTACCTGGAAATAATTATAATTCTGACTTGGAAAAGCAAATTTTAGAGAAAAATGATAATTTTGGGTTACTTTATTCATTATATTTACTTACTTTTTAAATCCAGGTTTATCAAAAAGAATTATTATTTTTCTCTAATTATTATTAAAGAATTTGCAGAATTACAATTCTTTTGGAAAGTTCCCTGAGCTAACTCAAAATTATCATTATCTTCAAAAATTTCCTGTTAAATTCAACATTATAGATATACCGTCCAAAATTTTGTGTTCCAAATCATAATTATAGATTTTATATTTTTATTTTAAAACATAATTTACATATAATTGCTATGGAAAATTTCCTGTTCCAACTAAAAATTATCATTTTCTCAAAAATACACTGTTCCCAGTTAGAATTATAATTGTTTTGAGAAATTCGTTGTACTAGATCTAAATTGTAATTTTTTTACAATTATCTGAATTAACTCAGAATTGCATATAAGTTATTCGAAAAGATTCCCGTTCCAACTCAAAATTATCATTCTTTTCAAAAATTCCTTTTAAAAGTCAAAACTATAATAATTTTAGTAAATTCCAGATAATAATTATAGTTTTTATATTTTTATTTTATACTGTAAGTCTTTCTTTCATTTAAAAAATTTAGGGTGCCTACCTAACCGGGGAGTCGGGGAAACCTGAAATTTTCTCTCCAATGTACTATAATACATAAATTAAAAGTGTTTTTTTTTGCAAACTAAAATTGTTCAGAATTTGAAAAAATACCCTTTTTCAAATTTTATAAGAAGGAAGTTACTACACTTCTGATTTATAATAAGAAATGCTGTGAATAAATATAATTTTGACTTGGAACAGGGAATTTTCGGAAAGATTACTATTTGACTTGGAACAGAGAATTTTTGGCATGGAACGGGAACTTTAGAAAATAATTTTAATGCTAATTTAGAAAAAGTTACAAAATTATCTGTTCCAAATCAGAATTGTAATTTTTATGATTAATTTCTCATGAATGACCAGGAAAAATAAACAAATGACCGGAAAAACCGGGAATTCAAAACAATCCGTCAAGTAGACTTTCTGAAAATGTTAAAAAGGGTGAAATTAAGAAACTGCTAGAAGTCACGAACCTTTTCCCTTTCTTCTCTTTGCCAAGGATTTGTTGCACTGTAATTATACTGCCGAGGTTGCTGCGGCGCCCCAGTTGCTGGATAATAACCACCTCTGGGAGGATCTTGCATGCTTGCGGTGTACCTATTTCATAAAAAATATTAACTTCTCTACCAAAAACAGAGTTGGCTAGTAACTTTTTAAAAGTAACTAAGTTACTGAAGCCACGTTATTTCTAACATTTAGGGTAACTTTGTTACTATTTTAATTTCGAACTTTAATTTTAGTTACTTTGAAGTTGCTTTGAGTTTTTGTATATATCCTATCATAAGAGGTTTATGGTTCAGTTATGGATAGAAAATTTAAATCTTTTTGGTTAAATATTCCATTTTTCGTCTTGAAAGTTCAACAGTTTGGTAGGAAATTCAACTATTCTTTAAAAAATTAAATTGTTTTATAAAAGATTAATTTTTTTTTATTGAAAGTTACATGTAAATTCAACTACTCCACTTTGGTTAAAAATGGATTTTTTTAGTTTAAAAATGCAACTTTTTAGTTAAAGATTTTTAAAAACGAATGTAAGATAATCTAAACAATAATCAAATAAAATTTAGGCTAGCCTAACATCCCTTCTTCAAACTACAGTAGACTTCCGTTTGTTTTCCCGTCTTCGGAACGTTCCTGACCACATCATTTAACCGTGGAGCGGCCCCCATCTCTACCGCAATTACGCAATTGATATTAAGCAAGCTACGTTCATTGGTTGCTCGGCCCTGTATCGCTGGGCTTGCTCCAAGCAACCTTTTCAACTGCGCATGTGCCTGAAAAGCGCGGGTCGATTTGAAATCAATAAATATACATATATGTACTATCAATAATAATGCTTTTCGATACATGCGCAGTTAAAAAGTCGCACAAAAGTCACACAGATAATCTAAAAACTAATCAAATAAAATTTCGGCTAGCGTAACATCTCTTGTTCAAACTATTTAGTTGAAAATTCATGTAATATTTTTAAAATTCGACTTTTTTGGTAAAAAAATTAATCTTCTTGGTTGAAAATTTAACTATTTGGTTAAAAAATTTATGTATTTTGTTAAAAAATCATATTTTCTGTTAAAAAATTAATCTTATTAGTTGAAAATTCAACTATTAGGTTAAAAATTTATGTAATTTGTTGACAATTCATATTTTTTGCTAGAGCGCTAATCTTCTATTTTAAACATTCATCTGTTTGGTTGAAAATTAGACTAATTTGTTAAAAATTTACGTTTTTTGTTGAGAATGCGCCTTTTTTACTATACAATTAATTTCAATTTAATTTAATTTTAACAGGTTTTTATTGAAAATGAGCTACTTTGATAAAATTTAGTTTATTGTTGGTTAAAAATGAAGTTTTTAATTAAAAATTTAACTGTTATGTTAAAAATTCGTTTTTTTATTTAAAATTAATTTTTTAGATGATAAATTTACTATTCTATTTTTTAGTCATGATTGATTTAATTTGTTGAAAATTCGTCTTTTTTGTAAAAAATTAATCTTCTTGGTCAAATATTTTTATTTTTGGTTGAAAATTCAATTATTTGGTTGAAAATTATACTGTTTTGTAGAAATATCTTTTTTTTTTATACTAAAAGTTCTACATTTTGGATAAAATTTATTGTTTTTCTAGTCTGAGAAATCTTTTGTTGTTGAAATATCAAATATTGCATTTTTTGTTGAGAATTCATCTTTTTTGGTCCCATTTTGGTCTATAACTGATTATTTTTGGTTTCAAAATTCTACTTATTAGTTTAAAATTTTTGTAATTTGTTGAAAATTCGTCTATGTGGTAGAAAATTAATCTTCTTGGTTGAAAATTCAACTACCTAGTTAAAAATTTATGTTTTTTTGTTGAGAATGTGTCTTTCATAGTAGAAAATAATTCTTCTTCGTTAAAAATTCATGTTTTTGGTTCAAAATTTAAATATTTGTTTAAAAGTTGAACTGTTTTTTAGAAATATTGTCTTTATTGACAAAAAAAAACCTTTCTTGGTTCAAAATAAAACTTTTCTTGAAAATTCGCCTTTTTTATTAAAAAATTCATTTCTTTTAGTAGAAATTTTTATTATTTTTAGTTCAATTTAACAGGTTTATTAAAAAGGAAAATCTTTTCTTGGTTGAAATATCAAACATTAGATTTTTCTCTTGATAATTTATCTTTTTATGTTGGACATCAAACTCTTTGGTTGAAACTTAAACTGCTTTCCTAAAAATTCTTTTCGTGTTTTGTTAAATATTTATAATTTTAGTGGCAAATGCATCTCTTCAGTTAAAAATTAAACTACTTTGGTAAAAATTAGTTTTCCTTTGGTTTAACATTAATTTTTTATTGAAAATTTAACTAACTGGTTGAAAATTCAATTATTTGGTTGAAAATTATACTATTTTGCAGAAATATTTTTCTTTATCTTAAAAATTCTACATTTTGGTTGAAATATATCGTTTTTATAGAATGAAAAAACTTTCTTTGTTGAAATATCATTTATTGCCCTTTTGCTGAGAATTTCTCTTTTTTGGTTGAAATTTCAACTACTTGGTCGAAAGGTGAACAATTTTGTTAATTCATAAGAAAAAGTAATTACTAAATTCACGAAAAAAATTTAGTCACTCAGGATAAAGAGTAGAAGTTTCACATAAATTAGTTGAATAGATGAATTTTAAATCAAAATGATGAATCCCTAACTGGAATCATTGTATTTTCAACAAAAAAAAAAAAACGACTTTTGATCTGAAATGATGGAATACTCAATTGAAATAGTTACATTTTCAGTAAAAAAAATTTTAACAAAAAAGACTGATTTTTGAAAAAATAGTTACATTTTCAAACAAAGTGATGAATTTTTAACAAAGATGATGAATATTTAACTAGAATAATTAAATTTTTAAGAAAAAGATTAATTTTCAACCAAAAAGATTAATTTCTGTCAAAATTTTTTTTTTATAGAAGACGCACAAAACGAACGTGTTTTACTGCTTACGAATTGAGAGTAAACTCTTTCTTTTCAAACGACGCCGGTCTACCTGCATATATAATGTTGGAGCATGCAGTAAAACAGTAGTGTTAGGGTATTAGCTCTAACATTATATACTAGAAGTAAAACGGAAACGCATGCGCAGTCGACGTGGTTAGAAAGAGACGGAGATATGCCGATGTTTTCCGCGAGGAACAGCGTAGAATACAAAATGGTGGGACCTGGCGATATGTACAGTGACACCTCCGACAGCTCTGTTTTTCTCGTTTGTTTTCGCGACCCAAAAATCATCCAAAATGTTGGAAAATGTTATGGAAGACGAAATTAGCGAAATCAGAGAAGAGTTGGGGCGCACTCCACCTGCGATTCGGGAGGCGGCGAAAGAGGCATCTTTTGACTTACTGCCATCTTGGCAAAAAGGATATACAAATTTTTGGATTATTTTATCATTCAGAATTATAGTTATTGGCAAATACTGACGGTGCTGATGAATTAATCATCAGACGCATTTTGAATATAACGAAAACTTTGAGAATAGGGCAAGTGCCACATTTATTTTATAGTGCTTTTACATGTGCTTGTCTCGCATGAGAAGAGAGATCACGCTCAATCCGTTACGCATCAAAACACGACATTAATTTTCCGCGTCTCAACCAAAAAAAAAGTCCAATGCATGCCACGGAGATGTATTTTCACGACACGGGAAATATTTTCGAAACTCGTGTCCGGCTTGGGCCCAGCGTTGCCAGATTCTTACCCAACAAAGTCGCGAATAGAGGACGCAGGAGTAGCCCGAAAGCGCGGAAGTTTCAAAACCCCAAATAGTGCATACCAAGTTTAAACAAGAAGTCCCATTTTGTGGCTTCTATACTAAACAATTTATAAGTATAATTCAAAGATGATAAAGAAGGCAGAATTTATGAAATAAAAAATACTCGTAAATAACGTTTTCGTCATTTACGAATTTGTAATAACGTTAGCCCTTGGCCTCTTCCCCTTGCCTCCGCGCCGAATGTATAGAGCAGAGAGATAGGTATTAAGACTATATAGTACAGTAGACTTCCGTTTGTTTCTGCAACTTTGGAACGTTCCCGACCGCATCGTTTAACCCTGGAGGGGCCCCCAC
>JAUELO010000010.1:5595423-5613024 GCA_032357855.1 Amphibolips quercusostensackenii | reverse complement strand
CGTAGAGAGCATATATATAATAACAACATAACTTGAAACTTCAGAGTTCAGTTTCAAGTTAGCCCTGAAGAAGTGAACTGCAACGTTCACGAAACGTCGTCAAGATTTGTATTTTTTCACACGATTGAAATCCGAAAAAACTCTTTTATTACAAAAATTAATTTCTTCACCTGAATATTCACCTGTTTCATTTTGAGTTAAAGTCGATCTTTCCTAGTTCAAAATTTAACAATTTGAATGAAAATTGTTGTTTTTTTTTAATATGAAATTCAACTATATTGTTGAAAATACACGTATTTCGCAATAGGTTGATTTTTTATAGAAAATTTTTTGCTCCTTTGAAAGTTAATCTTTCTTTTTTAAATTATTTTAACTGTTTATTTTAAATTTTTATTATTTAAAATTATTTTATAGTTTAACATTCGTCTTTTTTGGTAGAAATCAGTCTTCTTAGTTGAAAATTTATCTTTCTGGTCAAAAATTAAATTATTTTATTTAAATATTCATCATCTTAGTTGAAAATTGATCTTTCTGGTTTGAGATTCAACTATTCTAGTCCAAGTTTTACAATTTTAGTTGAAATTTAATGACTTTGTTTGAAAATGTAATTATTTTTTGAAGATAGTTTTTTTTGTTGAATGTAATTTTTCAAACTGAAAGTTTAACTTATTCCACTTGAATATTGAAAATTATCTTTTTCTTTGAAAGTTATTCTACTTGCCCAAAAATTCTTTTTATCGATTAAAAATTCGAGTACTCTAGTTAAATATTTATCATTTTAGTTGAAGATTCGTCTTTTAGGCTGGAAATAAAATTACTTGTTTAAAAGTTGAACTCTTTGATTAAAAATTTTTTTTCTGAATTTTCATAATTTTAATAAAAAATTTATTTGTTAGGTTGAAAAATGAGCTATTTGATTAAGAAATTGTTATTTTTTTGGATATAAAGGGATAGTGTTCTGAAAATTTAACTGCTTTGTTAAAAAATTGTTCGTTCTTGGTTGAAAATTATTTTTTTTTAACTGAAAAAGTAACTTTTATACCAGTTAAATATTCCATAATATTAATTAGATACTGATTTTATTTTGTTGAACACTAATTTTTTCACTCAAAATTCAATTATTTAATTTTTGGTTGAAAAATGATATTTTTCAGTTGAAAGTTCGTCTTTTTTTAGAAATTAATCTTCTTGGTTAGAAATTCATATTTTTGGCTCAAAGTTCAATTTTTTATTTCAAATATTCATCATCTGATTTGTATATTTCATATTCTTGGTTAAATTTTCAGTTCAAAATAATTTTTTCATCTAGAAATTTAACTATTCCATTTTTATAAATTATTCTTTTCATTTCAAAACAAATCTGTTTGGATAAAAACTTAACTATTTTGCTACAAATTTTGTTTATTCGTTGTGAATTAATTTTTTTTCACTGAAGATGTAACATTTCCATTTTTTGTTGCAAATCGATCTTTTCTGGTTAAAAATTCATCTAGTTTATTGAAAGATCGTCTTTCTTGGTAGAAAATTCGATTTTAGTTGACAATTTATCGTTTTTGGTTAAATTCAACTGTTTTTAATTTTAAAATTAAACTCTTTTCTAATTGCAATATTACCTATTGCATATTTCGTTGAGATTTCTTTTTCTTGGTAAAAAATCATTTGCTTGATGAAAAGTTGAACTACTTTGTAAAAAATTAATTTTTTTTCGTTAAAGATTTATAAGTTAAGTTAAAAATATAAATATATTTGTCAAAAATTAGACTACTTTGGTACAAAATTTAACTAGTTTTTTTAAATTTAACCATTCTGTTGGAAGTTCATTTTTTTGGGTTAAAATTAATTTTTTTAATCCGAACATTTTTTTTAATGCAAATTTTTCCTTCATAAGTTGAAATTTCAACTATTCGATAGAAAATTCAACTATTGTGTTGAAAATTCGTCTGTCTTAGTTGAATCCTATAATAATTACATAAGAATTCTTTTTTTTTTTAACTAAATTACTTGCTCAAAAGTTGAAATACTTTGTAAAAAATTAATATTTTTATTGTTGCAGATTCATCATTTTAGTTGAAAATTCCACTATTTGGTCATAAGTTAAATTTTGGTAGAAAATTCAGCTGTTTTGTGAAATACTCGCTTGTTTGATTTGTCTGGTAAATTCAAGAATTTGGTCAAAAATTAAACTATTTAGTTAAAAATTCAACTATTTTATCAAAAATTCATTATATTTTTGGTTAGAAACTTATCTTCTTTAGTTTGAAATTTAACTGTTTAGATAAAAACTAATCTTTTTTTAGTGGTAAATTCAAATACCTTTTCTAAAATTTATCTTTTTTTTAGAAAATTATCTTTTTGTTATAAAACCAAACGTGCCCTAGAAGATTATTAATGTTTATGCAAACAAAATTTGTTTCCAAATATATTTTAAACACTTTTAAGTTACGTTTTTAAGTCAAGAAAAAAAATTGTTAACCAAAGAAATAGATTTTTAACTGAAATGATAAATCTTCAACCAAAAATATGAATTTTCGATCAAATAGTAGAATTTTCAGCTCAAAAGATAAATTTCCAACTAAAAAAAAAAACAATTTTTCAACATAGTAGTTTTTTTCAACTAAAGAAATGAATTCGAACAAAAATAGAATAGTTAAATTTTCTACAAAACAGATATTTTTTTTAAGAAAAATATTTCATTTTTATCAAAAAAGAACAATTTTTCACACAAAGAATTGGAATAGTTGAAATGAATTTTTTACTAGAATGGTGAATCTTCAACTAAAAAAAAAATTTTAACCAAATACATGAACTTTCAACTAAAATATAAATTTTCTGCCAAAAATAAAATAGTTAAATTTTTAGTTAGTGAAATAAATTTTCAACCAAAAAAGAAACGAATTTTTAAGAAAATAGATTAATTTTCAAGGAAATATTAGTTAAATTTTCAAGAATATAGTTAAATGTTCCACCAAAGAAATTAAATTTTGCCCAAAAAGATGAAGTTTTAATTAATTGAGAGTACTCTCCTTCCATTCAATACGGATTTTCACCAAATAGTTGAATTTTCACCTAAAACAGATTAATTTTAAACTAAATAAAAAACAGTTAAATTTTCAGTAAAAAAATTAATTCTAAATAAGAAAAAACTAATTTTCAAGCAAAAGGAGCAATTTTTAACCAATAAGATGAATAATTTCTGATAGATGAGTTTTTAAACCCACACGATTCGAATTAAAAAAAAAAAAGAAAACAGGAATTTTCAACCAAATATTTATATTTTGAACTTAAAAAGATAAATTTGAAACTAAACATGTTCGAGTTGAATTTTCAGTTTAAACAATTAACATCCAATAGAAAACAATTTTCAACAGCATAATTACATTTTGAACAAACAAAGTTTTTTCAACTAAAATGATGAATCATCACCAAATGAATAAATTTTTAACAAACTAGTTTCACTTTCAACTGAGAAGTAATTTTAAACAAAAAAGATGAATTCTCAGCGAAAAATATGATTTTTGATACTTCAACCAAAAAGGATTTTAATTTTACACCAAAAATAGTTGAATCAACAAAAAAAAAAAAGAATTTTTAACAAAATTTTCAGTAAAACCAACCATATTTAAATTTAAATTCAATTAAAAGCTAACATTTTTAAATAAAAATACTGTAGTTAAAAAAACTAAGTTTTAATAAGGGAATTTTTTTAAAAAATTGTTCAATTTTCAACGAAAGAAATGAATTTTCCACTAAAAAAAAAAAATAATGGTTAAATATCCAGTTAAAAAAATTAATTTTCAACAAAAAAAAAATAATATTGTACTCAAAAGACGAAACATGAATTTTAAACCTCAGAGTTCAATTTTCAACCAAAAAGATAAACTTTTAACCAATAACGGAATAGTTAAATTTTCAGTTTATAAATAATTCTTAACAAAAAAACAAAGTTTCTAAAAAATATTAAAATTTTTAACCAAACTAATTTTCAATACAATAGTTTAATTTTTAACTAAAAATAGTATAGTTTAAAGACTTAAATTTGAACAAGAAAAAAACATTTTTTTAACAAAATAGTTCATTTTTCAACAAAAGATGCGAATCTCCAACTAAAAAAGGTTAAATAAAAAAACGGCATAGTCAATTATTCAGTTTAAAAAATTAATTTACAACAAAACAATATAATTTTCATCAAAATCGGAAAATTTTCAACCATTTTCAAAGAGGAAGAATAATATTGTACCAAAAAGGACGACTCTTCAAAAAATCCATGAATTTCCCACCATATAAATGAATTGAATTGAGTTTTTAATTTAAAAAAAGATCAATTTTAAGCATAAATAGAATAGTGGAATTTTCAGCTTTAAAAAATAATTTCAAACATAAAAAGGAGTGATGAATTTTTAAAGGAAAAGAACAATTTTCTACCGGAAAGATCAATTTTCATCTAAAAAAAATACATTTTTTAATGGAAAATTTTTGTGTGTAAATGAAAAAAAAATTATTTTTAACAAAATTGGTTAATTTTTAATCATTTTTAAACAAGAAGAATAATATTGTATCAACAAGGACGAATTTTTAATAAAATGCATTAATTTTCAACCACATAGTTGAATTTTCAACTAAAAAAAAGATAAATTCTTAATCAAAAACGGAATAGTTAAATTTTCAGTAACAAAATAATTTGCAACTAGAAAAAAAACAATCTTTAAAAAAAATATTAACATTTTCAACCAAACGAATTTTTAACAAAAAATGGTATAGTTAAAAGAATTACATTTAACAAAAAAACAACATTTTTTCAACAAAATAATTAAATTTTTGAACAGCTGATATAAATTTTTATCTAAAAGAGATAAATTTAAAAAATGGAATAGTTAAATATTCATTTAATAAAAATAACTTTTAAACAACAAAAAAGTAAGAAAAATAGTCAATTAAATTTTCAACATAACAAATGGATTTTCAAGTATAGAAACTGATTTTCAACCGAAAATTTTTTTTTTTTACCATAATGAATTTTTAACTAAAAATACATGTCAGTTGAAAAAATTAATTTTTAGCTTAAAAGAAAAAAAGAATTTTGATCAAACTCGATAAATTTTTAACTATTTTCAAACAAGAAGAATAATATTGAACCAAAAAAGACGACTTTTTAACAAAATGCATGAATTTTCAACTATATATGTAGTAGCATTTTGAACTAAATAAGATTAATTTTTATGAAAAAATTTAATAATTTAATTTTCAGATAAAAAATAATTATTCGCAAAAAAGGTGTTCGAACAAAAGCATTAAATTTTCATCAAAAAGAAAATTAATTTTTAACCAAAAAGATGAATTTTCATACAAGAAGAATGCTTTTCTACCAAGTAGACGAATTTTCAACTAAACATAAAAAATAGTTAAATTTTATATCAAATAAATAATTTTTAAAGCAAAATAGATAAGACTTCAAAAAGAAGAATGATTTACTACCAAAAAAAGGATGAATTTTCTTAAGTTAAATTTTAAATCGAAAAAATGTTTTTTTTTTAACCAAAAAGATAAATTGTTAACCATAAAGATTAATTTTTAAGAAAAAGAGTCGAATGTTGATTTTTATACAAAATTGTCGATTTTTCAACTAAAAAAGATAAGTTATCAAAAATGACATAATTATATTTTCAGTGTATTAATTTTCCTTGGCCCTCGTCGTGCAGACATCTTGCTAGCTGACGTCACAACTTGAAACAACTAATCGGGGATTTTACCAGCCGCTAGATAACGCTAACTGTTCTAGTCAAATTTCTACCAAAAATAAGAGTTTTTGTTTAAATTCCACTGTTTTTGATTAAAATTTTAAATATTTTTCGTTTAAAAATCCAACTACTCGATTAAAATTTGAAATAAATGGTTGAAAATGTACTTTATTCTTCTCTTTGGTTGGAAAATTTCCTATTTTATTAAAATTTTTTGTTTTATTTGGTTGAAAATTTATTTATTTTTTAATGCTGTTGGAACGGCTGTTGGATAGCTTGTTACTATTGCGAAAATGCACTGTCGGCAACAGTCGCACCTGCATGCTGCCAGTTGTCTTGGCGGGAATTTCAAATTTGAATAAAAAATCCAATTTGTGATTTTCTTTTTTTTCTGTTTCTTGACAAATGCGAATTATTGGCGAATGCAATGTGTCATGCGCCGTTTCTATATTTTTATTGTGCTGAGTTCAATATTTTTTATAAGGTTGGCTAGTCGTCCCGAATTTTTGGAAAAACTAGTTGATCCCCTTTTCCAGACTTTTTCCGTCCTCGTTTTCCTTCAGGGTAGTCATACCGAATTTCGGGATGATACACTTCGTAAAAATTTATCTTTTTTATTTGAAAAATTAAGTAAATTGTTAAGAATCCGTCCTTCTTGGTTGAATGGGGTTGTTGAATATTTTCAATTATTTTTTTCCGAGTTAAATAAAAAAAACACTGAAAAATCAATATAATAAGGGAGTTTACTAACCGCTAGGTAGCGCTAACTATTCTGGTCGAAGCTCCACAAAAATTTAAATTGGATATACATATGAAAATAAAATTTTTTGATAGAAATTACACTCAACTTCCGATATAACAACAGTTTCGGGGATGTCTCGCACTGGCCTTGATCCTCAATCGGTGGCCTATTACGCAATATACGCGCGAGGGTTACCGTTCACTGCCCCTTTGTCGCTATGCTGCTGATGTTTTACGCCTCGTTGAGCACTGCCTCTAGACCCCGAAAGGGCTCAACTCTTACTGCGAAACTGCGTGGGCCAGCAGTTCTAGGGTTTCGTAAATCGGTGGTCCTTATATCGAAAGTTCAGTGTGTAATAAAAGTTTATAGTTTATTTATAAAATTAAGTGAAAATAAAGGTAAATTTTAAACCAAAAATGAATTAGTTTAATTTTCCACCAAAAAGGTGAATTTTTAATCAAGATGAATAATTTTTTACTAGAAAGACAAATTTTCAGCAAAATACAAGAATTTTCAACCAAATAGTTCAACTTTCAACTAAAACAAGTAAATCTTCAATAAAAAATGAACGAATTTTCAACTATAGAAATTAATTTTCAACAAAAAAATAAACGTTTAACGAAAAAAAATGCAGTCAAATCGGAATTTCTTGACAGATTTGTGACTGACGGTGGAAACTAGAGAGGTCCACCGAACGTAAAGTGTCAGGGGTGTATGAGCGTACCATTTCGGGTAGATTATTCTGTGTAGTGAAAAATATTTTTAAAATATTTTTTCTAATACGGAGACAAGGAAAAACTAAATATTTAACGAAAATAAGGAGGAAAGTTTGCTGTTACACGTTAATATAAAAGTTTTTCCTGTTCGTTTAATATGAGAGCTTTCCCCATGAATGATTGGTCCAGATACTGAATCACCTCTGCCGCTCGTATGTTGAATCCATTAGAAGACAGCTGTATCCAAAAGTACATTACTATTTTGCAACAAAACACATTTCAAACCACTTGTCAGCACTTAACAGATTGAAATAACAATACAGTTTTGCCGTTAAGGTACAGCGCTTTATCGCTACGTTACACTTTTTCCACGCTCACTGAACACGGACAACCTTCCCCTTTTGCTCCGCGGCTCCTCACACCTTAGTCCGCGGCGTGGCGTCAATTCTCGAATCTTGGCAATCAAGGGGAGAGAAATCCAGGTTCGACCTTAATTGAATTTTTAACTTATACGATACGAACTTTCAACCAAAAATGAAATAGTTAAGTTTTCAGTTACAAAATATGATAAAAAAACAACTTTAAACAGAACAAAACAAAATTTCTTACAAAATTGGTAAATTTTCAACCAAAAAGATAAATTTTCGATCAATAAGATTAATGTTCTATCAAAAAAGACAAATTTATAACTTACGCAAAATAGAGGATAAAGTTTTAACCAAACATAAAATATATACTTAAATTTTCAGATAAAAAAATAATTAATGTTCTACCAAAAAAAGACGAATTTTGAACGAAATACATGAATTTTTAACAAGATTAATTAACTTTAAAGTGAAAAAGACAAATTATCCACAGAAAAGTGTAATTTTTAACCCAAAAATATGATTTTGCAACCCAAAAGCTTATGTTTAAAAAAAATTGTTTAATTTTCTACCAAACTGTTGAATTTTCAAGACAAAAAGATGCATTTTTTACGAAACAGTAGAATTTTTCGCATAAAAGTTCATTTAAAAGCAAATATTTAAATTTTTAACTATAATTATAAATCCTTAATAAAAAAAATATTGTTTTCACAAAGTAGTTCAATTCTAAGTTGAATAATCGACTTTTTAACCAAAAAGATGAATTCTCAACGGAGCACGTAAAAAATGATATTTCAACCAAACAATTGCATTTTCAGCCAAAAAGGGTAAATTTTCAATCAAGAAGATTAAATTTTTACCTGAAAAGACAAATATTTTTTTGCCCCCCCCCCCCCTTAAATTGGTAACTTAGTTTATGAAAAGTACTGCCAGGCCACATTTTCTTTTAGGAGTACACCACTGCTTTTAAAAGAACATTTAAAAAAAATATCGTACCCACATTCTTGAAAAAGATTTGAGAAATATTTAAAAATTTCTACTTTTCCACTTGAATATTATTTATTAATTTATTATTTTGAGCACTGCACTCAATTTTTGTGGTAAGTTGGTTTGATGGTCGGAAAAAAATTAATTCTTTACCGTCAAAAAGGAGGATATTATATTGTACCTATTTTGAAAAAATTAGCATTATATGGCATTATCATTTATTTTTATTATTGTATTATATTATTTTATTATATTATATATTACTGTAAGCGACGAGATTTTTTTATTCGACTTGAAACTAGATCATGTGACTGCAGCCCGGCATACAGTGTCAGCTGGCGCGTTGCATTTCATAGGCGCAAAAAGACTCAATTTTCAATAACAAAAAATAAACAAGAACATTTTTTAGAAAAAATCGCTTTGCTCCTGCGAGTAAAATTGCCTTTAGATTATGCGATTAAAACCTTATATTAAACAATGCATTTTTGTAGATGTATTATGTTGTGGCGAAACCCCGAGTCATTTTAAAAGCCTTAAGGTAAAATTATTTGAATCGATTGCAGAAGTTGTTTTTGTTTATAAAAAACAAATAAGTTTTAAAGTTGTAGGAGTTTTATTTGTTAAAAAAAGGATAGCAAAGTTTGAGGTTGCCTATTTCTTCCACAATTATTTTCTTTACCCTATAATCTCGTACCATAATCTACTTTTCTTCGCATAATTGGAAGATTTTCAACAGAAGATAAATTTTGGGCTAAGGATTTTACCTGGCAAAAAATCTTCGTTGTGAAAATACGTTTGCAATAATATGGATTTTATCAACAATTAACGAAACTGACAATTTTAAGTACATATGAATTATTTGCATTTTCCGTTTCTGAACAAAGTTGTCAAATATTTTTAAATTGTAAGTCAGGAGTCAAAGAAATATGAAAAAGTGAACCAAAGTATACATTAAGGTGCTTCATAGAGCTTTATTTTTGGCCCATGTATTACAAAATTCAACTTTTTGCCTAGAAGGATAAACTTTTTGATGTTTTCAATCATATAAGCCAAACGGCAAAACGTAAGTCCTTTCAGACACCCTTTTTTCGAAAAATAGTTTTTTGTTGTTTTTTTATTTAATTGGAAATATGCTGGATTTATGCGCCCGGTAAACAGCAACCCGACACCAGAAGAGTACCCATGATGAGCCGTAAACAGGCGGAAAAACAGGGCAGCGCCTGTTTTCAGTTAATCATGGGTACTATCCCAGAAGCGAGTTGCTCGTTTCCAGGCGCATAAATCCAGCATATTTTTGAAGAGCATATTGAAGAAAAAAAACACAATTAGACCATTTTTCAAAAAAAGGGCACTGAAGGGACTTGCATTTTGTCATTTAAATTATACAGTTGAAATATTACATCAGACAATTTATCCTTGTAGGAGAAAAGTTGATATTTGTAATAAATGGGTCAAAAATCAAGCCCTAGGAAGCACCTTAAGCTCTTCGCTATCCTGGTACTTTTGAAAAAAATATACCAAATATTGAAAATGAGTGGAACAGGTGGAAATTGACTGTTTAGTCTTCGTTTTTTTCGTTAGAAAATGTTTGTATTCTTTTGAAACATTTCAAAATTCTTAAAAAGCTTCTAAGGATTTTTGTTTCAAGCCTTCAAAAATCTCTTTTTTTATTAATTCGTTGAAATTATTTTAAGTTTAAAATTATTTTTTTATGTTTTAAAAACATTAGACCTCTTTTGTGATGTTAAAAAATTTTCTTAAATATTCTCATCAAATTAATTTTTCAAGGTCAAGAATCACTTTGACAATTTTGAAAATCTTTCGGAATATCAAAAAAAAATTTAGCGCAGTCTTAATTTAAATTTTGTAAAATAAAAAATTGTTAAAAATTTTCCTAGTTATCTTTTTAGAAAAATTTGTATTCTTTTAAGACCCTACAGAATTTTTAAAAAGATTTTGAGTTTTTTATTCCAATTCTTTAAAAACTCACATTAAAAAAATTGTTGTAATCAATTTAAGTTTAAAATAATTTTTTTATCTTTTCGAAATTTCTGAAATCTTTTGTAATGTTTTGAAATCTTTTCAACTATTCTTTTTAAATTGATTTTTTAAGGCAAAGAATCACTTTATATATATATTCTCTAATTTAAATTTTTTCTAAAATCTTTTAATCTTGCAAAATAGAAAAAGTTTGCTTTAAAATCTTCCATATTCTTTTTCTAAAATTTAAAAAAATCTTCGAAAATAAAATTAATTGCCCTCAAATCTTTCAGATTTTATTTCGAAATTTGTACAAACCTTCTTAAATTTTACTTAAAAAATCAATCTTTTAAAATTAAAAAGGTATACAAATTTCGTCCAGAAATCTTAAGAAAACTTAAAAAAAAATAATTTCCAAAACTTTTATACCTCTTTAATATCTTTTAAAATTGTTAGAATTTTTCTAAAAAAAATTCATAAAATTCTAAGAAATTAAAGAAATTGCCTTTAAATTTGTCAGGTTCATTTTTAACAATGTTAAAAATCTTTCGAAATGTTGTAAAGTCATTTCAAATATTCTATTAGGGTTAATTTTTCAAAATAAAAAATCAGTTTAAATTATTCCAAGAATTTTAGGAAATATTTTTCATTATCGTGAAACCTTTTAGAATCTTCAAAAAGCTTCAAAATTTATATTTCCATATATTTAAAAATGTACATTTTTACCTTTTAAAAATCATTTAAGGTTTTAAATTAATTTTTAATGTTTTTCAAATGTCCAAATACTTACTTTTGGAATGTTTGTTAATTCTCGCTTAAAATTTATTTTATAACATGAAAAATCAGTTGAACTTTTTCCATGAATTTTAAGAAATTTTTGAAGTGTTTTCAAGTTTTGAATCAATTCAGAAAGAAGCTTCAAAATTTATATTTCCATATATTAAATATGTACATTTTTACCTTTTAAAAATCATTTAAAGTTTCAAATAAATTTTGAATTTTTTTTTCAATGTCCAAATACTTACTCGAATTTTTTATAAAACTTTTAAATCTTGCTTATTGAAAGTTTTTTCTTTAAGATCGTTTACATTCTTTTTCGAAATTTTATGAAATAGTTTAAAATGTTTTGGAATGTTTGTCAATTTTCGCTCAAAATTTATTTTATAAAATAAAAAATCAGTTAAACTTGTTCCAGGAATTTTAAGAAATTTTTGAAGGGTTTTGATGTTTTGAATTAATTTTGAATCTTTTTAAAACTTTGAAGTGTCTCTTAAACTTGATCGAATTTTCTATAAAACTTTGTATTCTTGCTAATTGAAACATTTATTTAATTTTGAAAAATTTTAGGAATCTATGAGTCAGTTTAAAAGATATTTATCTTCTAAACTTCTAAAAGTTTTAAATATCTTTTAAACTTACTCGAATTTTTCCTAAAATTTTGCAAAACCCTGCAAAATAAAAAAATAATACTCTTCTGACATATTTAAAATCTTTGGAACCTAATTTGAATTTTCCAAAGAATCCTAGGAAAATTATATCTTTATATAAACTTTCAACAAATAAACAAATAAACTTAAGCAGAAATGTTTACTCGAAATTTTTATTTTGTACTCAAAATTATGTATACCCTAAAATTATAATTTGGATTAATTTTTTTTTCTTTCATGACTGAAAAATCTCTTTTGGTTATAGATTGAACTATATGGTTGAAAATTCGTCTTTTTGGTTTGGAAATTAATCTGTTTTTATTGAAAATTCCACTATTTTATTCAAAATTCATTTGTTCCTGTAAACAATACAACTGGTTGAAAATTTTTTTTTTTTTTACTTAATAGCGAAACTGGTTAAAATTTGATCTGTTTTAATTAAAGATTCATTTTTTTAGTTGAAAATTCATCTCTTCAGATGACAATATAACTATTTCGTTTAAAATCCGTTCTTTTAGTATAGAAATTTTAGTATTAAATGTTAAATGTCACTCTGTTTTCATACTTGAAAAAATATACACAAGTGCTTTAGAATTGTACATTTTTATAAATGTTTATTTTGTATCTATAAAAAATCGTATTTTTAAAATATATGTTAGAAGCTCCATAAATTTTCTTAATTTTTCTTGTTTGTAATTTGAAAACTTTTTAATGTTGAAAATATAAAATGCATCTGCAAAAAAATATAAAAGAACAAGACCCCGAATCTTTTTATTGCAGTAAAAATAAGTTATTCTTCTACATACACTACATAATCACTTCATTAAAATTTTTATCAGGGGCCTAAAATAAAACTTTTTAGGACAATTACGTTTTTTAATTCTACAAAATATAGAAATTTTCAACAAAATAAGTGAATTTTTAAAGAAAAAAGATAATATTCTCTAGCAAAAATGAAATAGCTATATTACCAGTCTAAATATATCATTTTTAACAAAAAAAATTTTTTTAACAAAATAGGTAAATATTTAACCGAAGGAATTAATTTTTAACTAAAATTAGTAATTTTCAACCAAAAAATTTACTTTGAACCTAGGAGTTCAATTTTCAACTGAAAAGAACTACCAAAGAACTACCTACCAAAAAAGACAGATTTTTAACAAAACAGATAAATTTTCAAAGAATCAGTTAAAGTTTCAAACAAACAGATAATTTTTCACCAAAAAAATTGAATATCCATAAAAAAGATCGATTTTCGTCAGAAAATTGAATGGCTGAAATTTTCAGCAAAAAAATATTAATATACAAAAAAAATGAATTTTCAGCCGAAGAAATAAATGTCTAACAAAAAAGATAAATTAGTTAGCAGGAAGATTAATACTCTACCACAAAAGACAAAGATTCAACAAAATACGGAAATTTTCAAGAAAATAAGTGAATTTTCTCCAAAAAAATCATATTTTGTTACAAAAATGTAATAGCTACACTCTGAGTCTAAAAAATTCATCTTTAACAAAATAAAAAATTTGAAGCAAAATAGGTAAATTTTAAAATAACGAAATTAATTTTTAACTAAAATTATAAATCTTCAACCATAAAAAGTAACTTTGAACCTAGGAGTTCAATTTTCAACTGAAAAGAACTACCAAAGAACTACCTACCAAAAAAGACAGATTTTCAACAAAACAGATGAAATTTTGAAGAATCAGTTAAACTTTCAAACAAACAGGTGCATTGTTAACAAAGAAAATTGAATATATATAAAAAAGATTGATTTTCGTCAAAAAATTGAATGGCTGAAGTTTTCAGGGAAAAAACATTAATATAAAAAAAAAATGAATTTTCAGCCAAAGAAATAAATTTTTCACCAAAAAGATGAATTAGTCAGCAGAACGATTAATACTCTACCACAAAAGTCAAAGCTTTAACAAAATTCAGAAATTTTCAACAAAATAAGTAAATTTTCTACAAAAAAATCATATTTGGTAACAAAAATGGAATAGCTACACTATCAGTCTAAAAAATTCATCTTTAACAAAATAAAATATTTTAAACAAAATAGGTAAATTTTTGAATTAGGAAAATAATTTTTAACTAAAATTATGAATTTTCAACCAAAAAAATGTATTCTGAACCAAGAAGTTAAATTTCCAACTGAAAACAACTACCAAAAAACTACCTACCAAAAAAGACAGATTTTCAACAAAACAGAAGAATTTTCAACGAATCAGTTAAATTTTCAATCAAACAGATGCATTTTTGACCAAAAATTGTTGTCTAAAAATTAAATAGTTAAAATTTCTAGTTAAAAAAAATTAATTTTAAATAAAAAAACTAATATTCAATTTTTAAAAAGTTGATTTTCCACCCAAAAAAGTAATTTTTAACAAAATGCATGAATTTTCAAACAAATTTTAAATTTTGAAAGCAATCTCAACCTGATAGTTATATTTTTAGACCAAGAAATGAATTTTATACCAAAAAGGTGAATTAGTCATCAATGATATTAATATTTTACCACAAAAGACAAAGATGTAACAAAATATATAAATTTTCAACAAAATGAGTGAATTTTTAACGAAAAAAGATAATATTTTCTAGCACAAATGAAATAGCTACATTATCAATGTAAAACATTCATTTTTAACAACAAAAAACACAAATTGTGAACAAAATAGGTGATTTTTAACCAAAGTAATGAATTCTCAACTTAACTTATGAATCTTCAACGACAAATTATTTAATTTTAAAGCAGTAGTTAAATTTTCAACTCAAAAAAACTACCAAAGAACTAATTACAAAAAAAAAACAGATTTTCAACAAGAGAGATGTTTTTGTAACGAATCAGTTAAATTTTTGAATAAACAGAAGCACTTTTAACTCAGAAAATTGAATATCTATCAAAAAGATCGATTTTCGTCAAAAAATTAGATAATTAAAAATTTCCGGTTAAAAAAATTAATTTTGAATGAAAAAAAACTAATATTCAATAAAAATGGATTTTCAGCCAGAAAAATTAATTCAAAGCAAAATACGTTAATTTTCAAACAAATTTTGAATTTAACAAGAAGTTTTCAACCTAATAGTTATATTTTCAGCTAAAGAAGTGAATTTTCAACCAAAAAGATAAATTAGTCACGAAGATTAATATTCTACCATAAAAGACAAAGTTTCAACAAAATACAGAAATTTGCAACGAAATAAGTAAATTTTCAACGAAAAAAGATAATATTTAAAAAAAATGTAATAGCTACATTATCAGTCTGAAAAATTATTAATTATGACAAAAAAATTTTTTTTAACAAAATACGTACATTTTTAAACAGAGAAATTAATTTTTAACTTATATTATAAAGCTTTAACCAAAAAAATTAATTTTGAACCAAGTAGTTAAATTTCAACTCAAACGAAAATATCCTGAAAATATATATTTATATATCTTGAATGTTAAAAAAAGAATTGTAAATAAATAAAATGCACTGTCTAGGGTTACGTAAGTTTCCGTAACTTTAACCCCTTTTCCATGTCGTTCAGGGCTAACGTTACGTACAATTCCGTAACCATTGACAGTGCCTAAAAAAAACTTTATTAATTGTATTAAATTCCCTCAAATTTTTTAGAATTTCTTTTAAATCATGCAAGATTTTCTATAAAATCTATACCAAAATATTGGAAAACAAACCGATTTTTTTTTTAAATAGAAAGCGTAATTAGTGCACGCGTAACGCGCACATTGTTCCACTTTTATAAAACTTTGATAGAACTAAATTTTTTAGAAACAGGACATACTATGTTGTTTGAACTTATAAGAATAGGTAATTAGTTATTTTTTTAGATAAATTTTTTTTTGGCGTAAATTTGGTAGGAGTAGGAAATGCTTTTCATAATTTTTTGGCGAGCGTAAATTGGATTGGAAAAGGGAATGCTACATTTCTGTTTGGTAATCGTAATTTTGGATTTAATTACTTTACAACCCTATCTCTTTGGATACTACATAAATACACACATACTTTTCTTTAAAAAAATTTCGAAGTATAAAATTTTCGCTTAGAAGGAACATTAGTTACAATTAAAATTAGTTGCATCATGCAAGTTTTGTCATTCCCTGAGGTCGATTCAATAATTTCGATAAATACTCTTCCGGTCGTTTGAAAATTCTCCACAATTTTATCAAATCGACTAAACTTAGATAACTACTGATTTTCTCAGTGATCGCTGGTTTATTTATTCGTCGAAAAATATATTTGTAGCGCTTTCTAAAAAACTCTAACAAAATTTTCCTTTCCTTAATTTTCCTAAGTCGCAATTTTAAGGCACTCGAATGAAGTGGAAACTGTTTTCGAAAATTAGAAGATTCTAATAGTTCAATTACTTCTCTATCCATATATTTTTCCAAGACAATCACACTTTCAGTTAAAATATTATAAAGAGAAAAATTGTTGCTAGTCTGGTACAGTTTCATTTTTTCCAACTCGATCTGAAAAGCATCGTAAAAAATATTCAAATTCCATCTAATAAAATCTAACTCTTGTTTATTTACCTGCTTTCCCGTCGCTTCTTTCAAAATTATTTCACGAATTAAAACATAGATGCTTTTTTCAACGGAATAAATAAATCCATTTTCGTAAAAATAGTGCACGAAATTGTCAAAATTTTTTTCAATTCTCTCGAAAATCTTACTGTAATCAATAATATCTCCACTGTCAGTTTTCCTTTCATGTAAAATAGAAAAAGGCGCACATCCACTGCGATTTAAAATAGAGAGATCAGCACCATACTCCAACAAAACCTCAACTTTTTTTTCATTTCCTCTTTTTACTGCCAAGTGCAGTGGAGTGTTGCCCTCAAAATCTTGCAGATTTACATCCGCACCATAGTCTGGAAGAAGTTGCAGTTTTTCTGTATTAAAAAATGAGTAATGTAAAATTTCCAGGTGCAGTGGCGTTTGTCCACTTTGATTTCTCGAATTAATATCAGCGCCCGATTCCATAATAAGTGCAAAACAATCTTCCCTCCAATAAGAACCGGAAATGAAATTATGAAGAAGGGAGTTGGTCTTATTTTGGTTAAAAGTACCTCCCTTTTTTAACAAATACAAAGCTATATTTATTCTATTGGTCACAAGGGCGTGTTCAAGAGGTGTATACTCTTGTTCACACACAGAATTGATATTAGCACCGTATTGAACGAGCTTATCAAATACAAACAACTCAGAATTTTTTATAACGGCAAGGTGAAGTGGAAAAACTTGATCGCTTTCAATGTCGACAGCAGCTCCCTTTTTCAAAAGCAAATCAAGAATCTTCTCCGATCTTAAAAAATTTCGTTGGATAGCTAATTCTAACACGGTAAGATTTCTTCGAAAAACGTAATGTAAATTTTCGTAGTGCCCATAACAATCATCGCTGTGATATTCAATTTGGCTAGTTTTAATTACGGACGATTCGCGTTTTACTTCTTGTTCAACTTTAAAATTCACATTGGCTCCATTTTTTAAAAGTAAATCTACAATCTTGATGTTCCCGACATTGACTGCCCGATGAAGGGGTGTGTACCCATCATACAATCGCCTGTTTACATTAATTTTGCTCGTGAAATTCAGATCAGCACCGCGATTTATAAGGTGCTGTATAATTTGCAAATTTTCAT
>JAUELO010000010.1:5575383-5586268 GCA_032357855.1 Amphibolips quercusostensackenii | reverse complement strand
ATTTAGATTGGGAAACGAGGTAAGGGAGGGAATGTATTGGGAAAAGAAAGAGAACAGAAAGTGTAGAATATGTGAGTAAGAGGATGAAACATGGGAACACATATTGGAAGAATGTAGAAGAGGAATGAAAAATCAAGGAAGTTGGCAAGATAATGTGGTAAAGATTCTTAGGGAGGATGGAATACGTGAGGAGTGGATGAAGGAGTTGGAGGGGGCTAGAGGGGCGAATGAGAGAGAACGAAAGAACGGATGTGGAAAAAATGGTAAAATGAGAATGAATGGTAAAATTAAATGAATTTAAACTGAAAAATTTAGAATTTTTAACTTTTATAAATTATACAGCTCAAAGATTCAGATTCAGTTCCAAAAATATAAATCCATGTTATCATTTTCAATGTTCTGAATTAAAAAATCAATCAATGAATAATTTTTTTTTTAATATAGTATTTTAACCAATTTCAAGCTGAAAACATTAAAACCTAAACAATTAGATTTTTTTTTAAACTAAACAATGTTTAAATTAGAAGTTAACTGTTTTTTAAATAATTTAGAAATCCATAAAAAGCTTCAGAATTTTATTTCAAAATTTTGAAAAATCTGCAAGTTTTTTAAAATTTTTTCAAATTTGAAATTACCTCTGAAATTTTTCTATAACTTTTAAATATCTTTTAAAAAGATTCGAATTTTTCCTGAAATTTTTAGAAAATCCTACAAAATTAGAACTCTTCAAATAATTTTTAAAAACAAAAAATGATTTTCAATTATCCAAGCAATCTTAAGAAAATGTTTTTATTCTTTTAAAGCCTTTCACAATTCATAAGAGGCTTCTACACTTTTTGTTCGAAATCTGCAAAAATCTACATTTTGTTTTAAATTAGGTCATGGCTGTTTGCACCGAAAATCTGGTATGGTATTTTAATAACAATTCAGTTTCAAATTATTTACTTTTGAATATTTGGTCTGAAATTACTCGTCTTATACAAACGGTCAAATATTGATAAATATTAAATAATTATTATTTTTCATAATTGAAAATTTCAATTTGATTGGTTTAAAAATGGAACACGTTAGACTGAAATGATACTTTTAATTTAGTAAATGCCTTGAGGTATAAATCTATTATTATAAAGTTATGTGTTTTTTAATTGAAAATAGATCATAAAGATTCAATCGCAAGTTTACATTTTTTTAACGACTATAGATGTTGAATTTATACAGATTAATTTTTAACGTGAAAATGTAGAAATTATAAAGTTTTTAAAATTACCGGTCAAAAATAAATTCACTGTTATTTCCCGGCTTTTCTCGGTCTCAAAATAGTCTCGGTCATTTCCTGGTTTCCCGGTCCAGCGGCCACCCTGTCCATTAGGTTTAAAAACATAATAGACTTTTTCTAAATAAAGAGGTTATTTGTAATAAAGTATTGTCTACAAATAAATTTAAAAAATATACTAATGTTACACTTATTACTTTTTCAATATTTTTTTTAGTCATACAAATACTGAAGTTACTTAATGTGAGTACTGATTGAAAATTACGAATTTAAAACATTTTTCCAAAACTATAGAGAATACAAAATAATATTATTAATACAAAAAAAAAATTAAAATAACTATTTATTTGTTAAAAGTTTTAAAACACTTAAATTCGAGCTTAAACTAAATTCTGAGAATTAAAAACAAGAAAATCAGTATTATCAGTTTATTTTTAAATTTATATGAATATAATATTTATAAGATTCTTGAGAAAATTAAAAAAGATTTTTGAATATTTTAGATGTGTCAAAAAAAATGTAGAAGATTTTAAAGATTTTAATTTTATTTTATAGGATTTTACAAAATATTAGGAAAAATTTGAGTCTTTTAAAATGATGTTTAGGACTTTTACAAATTTGTAAGAAATCAAGAAATATTTGATAAATTTTCGGAAATGTTTCCAAATTTTCAAATATTTATAATCTATCAAAGACGTCTTAAATTTCTAAAAATATTTGTAACTGACTCGAATTCTTCTTAAAATGTTGCTAAATCATTAAAATTTTAAAATGTTGCCTTACAATCTTCTAAATTTTTGCAGGAATGGTAAGAAAATTTATTTATTCTCTTGAAACCTTTCGAAATTCTCTGAAAGCTTCTAAAGTTTTTTTTAACTTAAAAAACTACATTTCTAAAGATATTTTAAAGTTTAAAGTTCTTTTCGAATTTTCATTTATTCTAAATGTTTCTTAATTTTACTCGATTTTTATTTTCTTTATTTTTTAATCTTACCAAATTGAAAAATTTTACATTAAGATCTTCTACACTCCTTTGCGAAATTTTAGGAAATCGTTTGAAATGTTTAAGAACATTTTTTAATCTTTTCTTACAGTTCATTTTTCAAAATAAAAAATCATTTTAAATTTTCATGCGAATCTTAAAAAAATTCTTTTTTTAATCTTTACAGATCTTCTAAACCTTTGATTCTTCTGGTTATTCAAATTTCTCCTAGATTTCTTTTTAATTCTGCAAAATTAAAAAATATTGGCTTAAAATCTTTCAAGATTATTTTTGAAAATTTTAGAAATTTTTTGAAATTTTTTAAAATTAAAAAAAATAATTTCTTAAAATTGATTGTTAGAAATAAAAAATCATTTTAATTTTTCTTAGGAACCAACTTTTTTCCTGAAACCTTATAATATTTTTTAAAATATGGACGACTAAAAAATCCCGAAAAATAGGATTTTTGAATTGTAAAATTTTCGAAGTATAAAATTTCCGAATGATAAAATTCTCGACAAAAAATTGTCAAATTATGAAATAATAGAACTAGAACATTCTCGAATGATGAAATTTCCGAATTTAAACAATGAAATTTTTTAATTAAAAAATAAAATTCGCGACACTGTAATATTCCCGAATTGTGAAATTCCCGATCTACGAAATGCAAGAATAATAAAATTCCGGAACATTTTTAATATTACCGAATTTAAAAAGTTTCCGAATAAAAAAATTCCTGACTAAATATTGTCGAATTATAAATTATCTGTGCTAGAAAGTTCCCCAATTTAAATAATTAACGTTTTTTATTTATAAAATTATTCAAATTATAAAAATTAAAATTACATTGTAACTTTTTTTAAATATCCCGAAAAATAAAATTCCCGACGCTGGAAAATTCCCGAATTGCAAAATTCGCGAAAAATGAACTTTCCGTTTAGTAAAATTCCCGAATTATAACATTCCTGAATAATTAAATTCCCGGACTAGAAAATTCATGAAAAATAAGGTTCCCGCATTGGGAAATTCCCGAATAACAAAATTCATGAAAAATAAAATTCCCGAATAGTATATATATAGTAATAGTAATAAACTGCCAAATTGCAAAATATCCGAACTAGAAAATCCCTGAAATTAAGCAATTATTTTTTTTTGATTTTGATTTCTTTATTTAAAATACAATCAAATATTTTCATAATATGAAATTCCGAAAGTTTACAGTTTCTAAAATTATTATTTGAATTTAACATAACTTTTTTTTTTAATTTTATCTAGATATATATATATATATATATATTATTTAATTATTGTTATTTTAAATTCAAACAATGATGTCTGAAACCTTTAACTTAAAAAATAATTTTTTTAAATAAAAATAATTTATTATTGTATTTTTAATAAATAAATAATATTTATAAAAAATTTTGAATTGTCTAAATTTGAGAATTTTAAAATTTTGTAATTTTCTGTCGGGAGTTGTAATATTTGGGGATTTTATTATTCCGGAATTTTCTTATTCGGGAATTTCACAATTCGGAATATTTCCAATTCTGGAATTTTATTATTTAGGGATATTCTTAATCAGGGATTTCACAATTCGAAAATTTTTCAGTTTGGGAATATCCAATTCAGGAATTTTATTTTTTGAGAATTTTCCAGTGTCGGGAAATTTATTTTCCGGGATTTTTCAGTCGTCTCAAAAAATCTTTACAAGTTTTAATTGTTTTTGAATAGTTTCAAAACTTCTGTTTTTAAACATTTTAAGAAATATTAAAAAAATGTTTAATATTTTTCAATTTTCTCTTAGAATTAATTACAAAACAATCATTTAAAATTTTCCCGTAAATATTAAGATCATTTTTTGATTCTCTTAACACTCTGAAAAATTTATTTTACCTAAAATTTTTTTTAATTATGAAAAATTGAAAAAATTGTTTTAAAGTTTTCTTCGTTCTTTTTCCACCCATTTGCCAATTTCAAAAACTTAAAATTATTTTTTTTAAATAAAACCTAAACCTTTTAAAATTTTTCCAGAAATCTTAAATAAAATTTAATCTCCTTAAATCTTGCATAATTATTAAAAAGCTTCTAATTTTTTCTCGCATTCTTAAAAATAAGTTCTTGTTCACAATTTAATTTTTCTGAACTCAGTGCAAATGCAAGAAAGTTGACAATTTATGTTGTGTAGCAAAATGTTAAGAACAGAAATATTTTTCATTATTACACATTTTTAATTTAAATTTTCTCTTTTATCAGTAATGTTCAGAAACATACCATATAGAAATAAATTTTATAGTATAATAAATAAACAATAATATAAAGAAAGCGAGGCTTATTATTATTTTTTACTATTATTATTCATTTTAATTTCTTTTGATGATATAATAATAAATAAACAAATGATCAATAAATCTAATCAAGGAAAAAATAAAATACTGGCGCGTATTTATAGGTTATGTGTCAGCTGTGGATACTTGTCCACCCACGTTAATATTCAACAAATAATACTGATAATTCTATATTTGTTTTATTTTAATATGGACGCATGCAATGACATTCCGGAAAAAAATGTCACAGAGCTTCGTAAACTGTAAACAAATGTAACGTGTATGCAACCAGTATGTTACTTCCGGTTTTTCTTAGCTTTTACATAATTTAAATTAATGTCATTTCGTTTACTGAAATAATCAATTATTCGTAGTGAATATTCAACCTCAGTTTTCGCATAAACTCTAAAAATGTCAATAAAATATCAAAATTAACTAACCTTTTTTCCAGAACTTCCTCAAAACGGGTTTTTAATTTACAATCTGTCACAACTCAAATAGATTTCTGTATAATCGTGCTTGCAACGTAAAAAGTCGATAAAAAAGAATTTTCAGTAATTTTACCTGAAACTTCAAAACAACCTGCGACACGAAAAAAATCCAAAGTTACCGACATAAGGTATGAACAAGAAAATAACAAATTTAATACATTGCCTTTAATTTTTAATTCAATATAAAAGAAAATAAAGTCAATTTTAAAATAGAAATGTGTCAATTTTCATTTAATAATTTTTTTATCATAAGCAAGCCAGTGATCGTTTTAATTTCTACCTTACCGACATAATGTGAACAAAGGAAAAATAAAGATTTTTTTTTAAATTTTTTACAAAAAAAGAAAAAAACAGACTCCCTTTAAAGTAAATGTATTTTAATTTCTACCTTATACATTTCTGTAAGCAATCTTGAATCTTATAATCGTTTAAGGTTTCTACTTTACCGGCATAAGATACAAGAAACAAAAATAAGGAATTCCTTTCCTTTTTTGAAAATTATCGATAAAAAAAGAAAATCGAGTCCCTTCTAAGTGCAAAGTGCTTTAGTTTCTAGTTCATACACTTTTTTCATAAACAATTTGATAAGCATTAAAAATGTCTACATTGACGACATAAGGTATGTACATGAAAAGAAGAAAATTTAAAAAAAAATGTCACGTAAAAATAACAGAAAACGGAGTCAGATTTGAATCAAATATGTTAAAGTATTTTTTTTTCATACATTTTTTTTGTTATTAACAAACCCAACTTATGTGAGCTGTAAAAATAACCACAATAATCCGGTATGGTCTAGTGGCTAGGATATCTGGCTTTCACCCAGAAGGCTCGGGTTCGATTCCCGGTACCGGAATTTTTTTTGAAAATAATTCTTTTAAATTCAGAATTTTTAATTTAGTTTCAATTATACTAGCATCATAAATCGCCCATATACTGTTTTACAATTTAAAGGGAAGATGAATTTTTATTACAAAAGAAAAATGTTGAATAACTATTTATTTATTCAACGTTTTTGAACATTTAAATTTTAAGTAAAATTATATTCTTAGATCCAAAATCGAGAAATAAGTTATATGAGTTTGTTTTAAAGTTGTATAATTTTCCTAAGATTCATGAAAAAAAAAATCAAAAAGATTTTTGAAGATTTAAAAAATATTAGTTGATAAATTTTTGATAATATTTTTAAGTTTTAAAATATTACTAGTCATTTAAAAACTTCTAAAATTCTTAAATATTTTTCCAATTGATTTGAATTTTTCTCAATTTTTTAAAATTCTGCAACATTAAAAAAAATTGCCATAAAGCCTTTCAGATTTTTTAAAAATTCTTTTCAGAACTTCTAAGTATCATCTCCTATACTATTTCGCATTTTATTGTAAAATTTTGTAATTCTGAAAAATTAAAGATTTTTGATTTAAAATCTTCTACATTCTTTTATAAAATTTCAGGAAATAATTTTAAATGTTTTGAAATCTTTTTGAATTTTCTCATGGAGTTCATTTTTAAGAATAAAAAATCATTTGCAATTTTTTCGTGAATCTGAAGATTTTCTTTTATTCTCTTGAAAATTTTTTAAATTCCTAAAAATATTTTTTTCTTTCAAATTCTACATTTGGTTTTAAATTTGTTGAAATATTTTTAAATTTTAAATGATTTTTAAATTTAAAAAATATTCTAAACCTTCTAAATATTTTTTAATTGATTTAAATTTTTCCTAAGATTCAAAAAAATTCATAATTTTGGGAATCTTTTGAATAGTTTTGAATTCTATTTAAATTTCTCTTCAAATTCATTTCCCTAATTAAAAAGTCACCTTAAATCTTCCTTTTTTTAAGAAAATCTTTTTTCCTATTTTTTTTTTAAAGGAAAAAAAAGTATAATATAAAAAATTTCAATTTTACAAAATTTTGAACTGAATATTGGGTTATCTCAACTTGTGAAAAAATTCGAGTATTATCCTTTTTGAATTCTAAGTCCACAATTCTCGGTCAGCCATTTTGAATTTACCATATTAAAATTTAATTTAAAAGAAAAACCAGACTAATTTGTCCAGAAAAACTTTTTTTGACCCAGTGTGCAAGTGGTCGAAAAATTTTTCTGGACAATTAGTTGCAAAAAACAGGATCGTTTATATATATATTTTTTAATGTCTGTTTTGTTGTTGAATAAAGAATTAAGAGAAAAAAATTCAAAAATCAGCTAGACTTCGAAGCCAAAAATAATTTCAAAACAGGGTGAATATTTATAAAAACTGTAAAATAAATTATTTTAAATAAAATATAGATGGAATATTGAACTTATTGTAAAACGCTTTGAAATCCTTAGATTTTAAATAGTAATATATTTTATTTTGAACTAAGTAGATAAATTTCCAACAAAAGAAGACGATTTTTCAACAGTAGAGTTGAATTTTTGTGTTAAAAAACAAAATGGTTTAGAAAAAAATTGAATTATAAACTTTAAAGATTAATTTTTATTTAAATATTAATATTTAAAAAAGAAAAATAATTATCAACCTATAAAGATAACCTTTCAATCAAAAAGACAAATTTTCAACAAAAATAAATAACAATAATGAAATAATTTTTAACAACAAAATCAATGATCAATAAAAAAGTTGAATCAACAAACAAATAGTTAAACCTCCAGGCAAGAGAAATTGATTTTTATCAAAATAATTGAATTTTGATCGAAATAGTTGAATTATCAACCTACAAATTTGAATTTTCAACCAATTGTTTAAACTTTTATTCAAAAAAGTATAAAATTCAACTAAAAACGGTTGAATTTTAAAACAAATTGTTTAATTTTCAAGGAAAAACTTATTTTTTAGAAAACAGTTAAATTTCCATCCATTAGTATGAGTGTTCAACAAAACAGTTGAATTTTCAGCCAAATAGATAGCATTTTAACAAGGTAGTTGAATTTAAAAAAAATAAAATTTTCAACAAAATAGTTAAGTCTTCAAATAAAATTATAAATACCAAAAAAAAAGTTTTTTAACCTAGAAGTTCAACTTTCAAATAAGTAATTATATTTGCAATCAAAAAGATTAATTCTCAACAAAAACTGTAATAGTTTACATTTCAACCAAAAAAGAGTTTAATTTTAAATGAAAAATAGTCAAATTCAACCAAAACAAACAAATTTTTAAGAGAAGAGTTATTAAAAAAAAAAGTTTAACCGAAAGATATCACTTTTCCACCATAAATGATGAATTTTTAATCCATAGGGACGAATTTTCTATTAAAAAAGACGAATGTTTAACAAAGCCGTTGAATTTTTTTACAAAAAAAAAGGAATATTAACAGAATAATTGAATGTTGATCCAAATGGGTAAATTTTCAAATAAAATAGGTTCAGCTTTAATTAAAAACTGTTGCATTTTCAACTAAATAGTTCAATTTTCGAATCAGAAAGACGAAGTATTTACAAGACAGTTAAATTATCAGCCTGAAAAGTGGGATTTTTCACCAAAAAATAGTTTTTAACCAGGAACGATGAATATTTAACCAAACAGTTGCATTTACAACCAAATAGTTCGAATTTTAATTAAAAGTGGCGAGTTTTCTAAAAATAAATAAATTTTTGACGATACATTTGCATCTGCAAGAAAAGGACGGATTTTTTAGAAAGCATTTGAATTTTTAAGAAAAGTTAAGTTTTAACAACAAATTATAGATTTGTAACCAAAAAGAGGACTTTTCTACCATAAAAGAGAAATGTTTAATTCAAATGAATTAATTTTCTATACAGAATGGTAAAACAGTTCAATTCTCGACCAAAAAAGATGACTTTTTAACCAAATACAAGAAAATAATAAAAGTTTCAACTAAATAGTTGAATTTTAAAACCAAGAAGAATGAACTTAAAAAAAAAGTTAGATTTTGTGAATTGGCTCTATTAATTCAGTTCGCATTTAAGCAAAAGACAAGGAAAAGAGAAAGTTTTTTGAAAACAGGGAAAAAAAAGACGAATTTTTCTTAAAAGGGAAATAGGAGAACAAGTGTGAAGACTGCAATTAAATTAATCCGTTTAATTTAATTTAATTAATCGATTTCATACGTTTTCTACTTAAAAACTGAAACTAAGTATAGTGAACTTCTGAGAAAAATGCAAAAAAGTCGACTAGTCGCATTTTTTCATCAAAAGAAAAATTTTGTTTCAAATGGCGAAAAAGACGCACGATCCGAGCGCTGCTCTTCTTATTTGTTATAACTAACAAAACTGCACCACGCTATTTTTAAATAAAGTTTAACATTTGTGTAAAAGAAAAAAATTTCTTATCTTACAATTTATTATTTAAAAAAAAAAAAAAATTAAAATATAAAATTGCGGTTGAGCAAGTTTCCCTTACGTGCGCTTTTTAGCCCATTCCTGCGGTATTCAAAGTACATTGGAAGGATAAACATAAATAAACTTAAACGCAAAATTTAGAAGAATTATAAAATAAAATTGCATTTATTACAAAACAAACAAACTCCTAAAAATGACATTCATGATACACTTAACTGCTATGTATATTATTTGGCACAGTTCGCTCTAATAAAACAGATAAAAGTTCACCCTGAGATTTGAAAATCCTCCACAATGTTATAAAATCTAGGGAAGTGAGATAGCTAGAAATTTTCGCCGTAACCAAAATTGGAAGTTCTTTTTCCAACCCAAAAAGGGACTTGAATCGATCGCCACTAGTTTCTAATAAAAGTTGTCTCTCTTTAATTTTTGCAAATCGCATTTTTAACATTTTTCCATAAATCGGAAATTCTTCAACAATAGAAGATTCTAAATTTTGAATAGTTGATTTGGTCAAATTCATCTCCAAGGCGGTTATCGTTTTTGCAAAAATGTCATAAAAAGAAAGATTTGGTTTAATTTTCTTTTTTCTGATTTTATCTAGTTCTCGTTTAAAACCATCGTAGAAAAAACGCAAGTCGTTATTCAGTAAATTCAAATCCATGTTTTGTACAAATTTTCCTTTCGCTTCGTTTAAAATGACCGCTTGGATTACAAGATACAAGATTCTTTCCTCACGTTTTAGTCGATCTTTATAAAAATAATTTCTCAAATTATGATGACGGCTTGTAATAATTCTTTCTGTTTTATGTAAATCAATTAATCGAGAAGCGTTTGCTAAAGGCGTTTCTCTATTTCTATTCAAAATCGAAAAATCAGCATCATATTCTATCAGCATTTCAAGAGCTAATTTATCTTTGTATTTTACGGCTAGGTGAAGTGGAGTATTTCCGTGAGATTCCTTATAATTTATATCAAAACCGTAATCAGGAAAAAGTCTCCATTCAAGTCTATGACAAAATACATTGCAAATTTTCAGCGTAAATGCGGTTATTCCAGTAGGCGCATTAAGGACAGCCCCGGAATTTAAAAGAAGATCAAAGACTTTTTCGGTTTGATAACAGTTTCTCAAAAAGTGATGAAGAACCGAATTTATTCTATTCGGAATAAAAGTTGCTCCTCTTTTTAATAAATCAAAAACCATTTCTGAGTGACAGTATGCAACAGCATAAGAAAGTGGGTTTTCTAATTCCCTACTAACAGAATTTATGCTTGCGCCACGATCAAGTAACTTTTCTATTGCGTATTTATTTCCTACTTGAACAGCAAAATGAAGCGGGAACACGTTTTCGCTTTCATTTTCAACAAATGCCCCATTTTCGAGAATAATGTCAAAAATTTCTCTATTCCCTTTGTAAATTGCAACCTCCAGGACTGTTAGAGTTCGAGTCAAAATTATTCGAGGATGACCTTGTATGTCAATGCCAAAACACTTTGGATTTTGTTCTATTTGTGG
>JAUELO010000010.1:5505367-5520018 GCA_032357855.1 Amphibolips quercusostensackenii | reverse complement strand
GTATTTTCGAGGAGCCCAAAAATCAGAGAATCTATCCACACTGAAAAATTCCAAAAATGATTATTTTTTGACAAAGTTATATCTACGTGATAGAAAGGGGTTGCTTTTTGACGTTAAGGGTTGGAGTCCAAAAATCGGGATGGGTATTTTCGAGGAGCCCAAAAATCAGATAATCAATTTACGCTACAAAATTCTAAAAATGATTATTTTGTGACAAATTCATATCTACGAGGTACAAAGGGGTTGCTTTTTAACGTTAAGAGTTGGAGCCCAAAAATCAGGGCGGGTATTTTCGACGGGCCCGCAAATAAGATAATCTATCTACGCTGTAAAATTCCGAAAATGATTATGTTTTGACATTAACATACGTACGTGGTACAAAGGGGTTGCTTTTTAACGTTGAGGGTTGAAGCCTTAAGATCGGGACAGGTATTTTCAAAGAGCCCAAAAATCATAGACTCTGTCTGCGCTGTAAAATTCTGAAAATGATTATTTTGTGACAAAGTCATATCTACGTGGTAGAAAGGGGTTGCTTTTTGACGTTAAGGGTTGCAGCCCAAAAATCGGGATGGGTATTTTCGAGAAGCCCAAAAATCAGATAATCAATCAACGCTGTAAAATTCTAAAAATGATTATGTTTGACGAAATCATACGTACGTGGTACAAAGGGGTAGCTTTATAACGTTAAGGGTTGAAGCCCAAAAATCAGGGTGGGTATTTTTAAGAAGCTTAAAAAAGCCCAAAAATAGGCCGGGATTAAATTTGTGAAAAATTCAAATTTTTGAAGAGGGTTGATTTTAGAACCTAAGGGTTGTTTTGGGGAAATTTTTTTTGCGGATTTCAAGAGCCCAAAAAAAGCCAAAAATTCTGTTGGGATTTAATTTTTATAATTTTGTCATTTTAGGAAGTGGAGGCGCAAGCTTAATGTAAGCTAGCACCTCCACAAAAAATTAATTTTTTAAAAAAAGTAAAGGAGTCAAAAAATTTTAATTGGTGCCCAAAAAAAGCCCAAAATAAACCCGAAATTCGGAAATATAAAGAATGCCTAAATTCGATTTTGGAGGTGCTAGCTTAATGGACCTGAATCATACTTATTTATAACATTTTTTTATTATAATTCAAAAATATAGCACGTACTTCCTTTTTCTATAATTTGGAAGAGAGAAGCTACAAATTCTGTCAAATTTTTGTTTCAAAAAAAAATAATTTTTTAATTTAAACAGATTCTAATTTGGATTGAAAATTTTTTTAACCTTATGGATTCTGACTTGTAACAGGGATTACTTTTGGAAGTTCACTTTTGATAACTCAGCATTAAAATTATTTTCCAAATTTTCCGATCTATATCAACGATCGCCTATTCCAAGAGAAAAATATAATTCTTTACCCATAGCGCTATTCAATTCAGTGAAAAAATTACATCAAATCCATATGTATTGGACAATTTTTTGCTCCACCGAATTCGTTTTATATAGTATGAATATAAATTCTATACCGTGTAATTGTTTATGCATACTGAGCCACAAATTAAGTTCATACAAAAAAAAAAAATAAACGGACAGACTTTATGCAATTTTTTAGCTCAATCAAATGGCTCTTTTAGTTTTTCTGTATCTCGCGGTTTTAAACAAATTGTTCAAAAAATTTTTTTTAAGTTCTAGGAAACTCATATATTATTTTTCCAAATATTCCGTCACAAATGAGCCTTCTATTTGTCTTGTATCATGTTACTGGTGTTTCACTGATATATTTTATGTAATTACGATTTTTAAAAATATATAAAAAGACGAAAATGTTCATAGTAATAACAGGGTTATGACAGATGACGATATATGACGATATTTTTCGATATTTTTTATTTTTAAATCATTCAACATTAATATGGGATTTTAAATGAAAAAGATCGTTTTTTCGAGAAAAAAAATTGAAAAAAGAAGTACTTATTATTAATTTGTTGTAAAGTAAAGCTTAGTCATTATTTTCTGTAATTAATTACACAATTAACAAATGTTAATATTAATATATTTTAACAGTATTTGACCATAATTTAAACAATTTTCATTTGTTTAGACCATTTTTTGATTGTAAATCTTGAACAGTTACTACTTTCTGGAATCGATAACGCATTTAATGGATGCTAAAAGTAATATTTTGTGTAAAAGACAGCTTAGAATTACTTCAACAATTCGCATTTGTTTAAAATTTATTTTTCCTGTAAATCTTAAAAACTTAATGAATTTTAAGAGTGATATTTATTTTGAAAGACAGCTTGCAATTATTTGAACAATTAATCATCATCAATGGTGGAGAATATTCTAGTTTTTTTATTCTCTTCCAATATGTCGTTTATTATATAGTATTTTCATATTTGAGAATTTATACACTAATTTTTTTCCAACAATAATAATTGTTTAACAATTTCTTTTTAGTTACGTTATTGATGGTTATTTTTTTATATCTATTTCATTCATAAAAGAAAATAATGATCAATAAGCGACGTAGTGTAAGAGGAAATTATTCTTGAAATTCATCAACTGTATTATTTATCCCAGAAATAATTAACTTTTCACGATTTTACATGCAAAAAAATTTTTATTAACAAATAATAATTGCTTAAACAATTTTAAATTAATAATAAAATACTTGTAAACTTGTGACTCATGAAATAAAAATAATTAATTTTTAAAAAATACCGTCTTTAGAATTACTTTGCCAAAAAATTGCTATTTGGCATTTTTCGGGGCAGTTACCGGGTACAATATAAGGGTTTTTTTGTGGGGGGGGGGTTAAAATAAAAAATTTATTAGATGAAAATTATTATTTGAACCTTTTGAAGAGGTAACTAAACTTTAATTCGTCAAAAGTTAATAACATGTACTTCTTTCCATAACTGTGTTAAAAAACGAGCTTTTGCGTGAAATTTTTATTAAATTCTCTGGAATTAAAAATATATTTAACTTATTCATTAAATTTTATTCAGAAAACCTTTTAAATCCCTAGAAGTATAAACCTTTGAAATTTTTTAATCTTGTAAAAATACATAAAAAATCTCTTAAAATTTTTGAAATCGCTAGGAATCTTTCAAATATAATTTAATTTAGTTTCCAAAGTTCACTACAAGTATCCTGAAATATCTGAAACTCCTACAAAATGCTTTCGGATTCCGTAAAATATTTTTTAATCTCTTAAAGTATTTCGGAATGCTTTAAAATCTCTTAACATCTTTGAAGAACATAAACATCCTCTGAAATCTGTGAAAATGTTTCGAAATTCTTTGAAATCTGTGGAAATGTTTTTAAATCTCTTGAAAACCAATGAAATCTTTTTAAATTAGTTGAAATATTTGGAACCCCCTTAAAATTTTTTGAAAAGCCTTAGAATCCGTAGAAGTCCCTTGACATTTTTTGATATCTTTTTAAATCTCTTAAAAATTCCGCAGAAGTTTGCAAATTTTAAAAATGCCGTGAAACATTTATAAAATCTGACGAAATCGCTCAAAATCCATGTCAATTCCCTGAAATTCTCTGACATTCCTTCAAATTCATCGAAATCCTACGTTAAATAAATAAATCATTCGTTTGTACTTTCTCTATTTTTTGTATCAACTTTTACAATACTTTAACATATTATTTATTTCTATACTGATTCTCTTCACAGTGCTCCTCAAGCATCAATAGGTTCGATTAAAATGGATTTAATAATTGTTTGGTCAGGTTTTTAGATAACTATTTATAGTTGCCAAAACTATTTACATTAAAATCATAACTGATCCCCTTCTCTAGATATCTAAAAGTTACGTTTTGCGATACTTAATGAGAGTATATCCATAATATGCTTTGCACTGGATAGTAATTATATACATACTATACTTTGTCTACATGGGAATGAATATGCGACATTTAATTTTTACTAAGAAACCACTTTCAGCTTACGCTAGGGCCAAATACGTGGACGTAGTGGTAAAATGGCCCCGTTTATTTTTCTTTATTTTTATCTATTTTTTTCTATTTTTTCTTCCATTAAAAATTTTTTATTGTATTTTTACTTCATACACTTGATACCTTTATCTAGATGTGCTGCTATGAGAATTCAACCACTGCCTGATTAAGCCTTAACGCATATGAAGAGTCTTCAAGAACTTTTACTTTGTACCGCTCCCATAATTTCAAAAACTCACGGTAAATTGACTGTCCTGCTTGCCTTGACCATAAGCGTAGTCCATTGTTATCTAAAAATCGTAGGATATTTCTTAGATGTTTTAGAAGGACATAAATGTTCAATGTTTCCGAAATTTCCAGGCTTTCAAAAGCATTACGTAATTTAGTAAAATGAGAATCTATGTTTACTCAAATTTTTTTGAATGAAAAAGTGCAGTTAACCACTTTGTCCATGGCCGCCAAAACAGTTACAAAAAGGCACTAAACGCACAACTTCAATATCTTGATAAATTTTTGGATCTATAAGTTTACCCGATTCCTTTAAAAGTTTTCGACATGCGTTTCAATAAAAAATGTCTTCGTGATAATTTTTCGGAGTAACTTATAACTATTTTGTCCACATTCATGCCGTCTCTCTACCCACAAGGAAAACTAAATCGCACAATAAATGATTCACGAATCCTTGTAAAATATGCAATTCAGGAATGACGCATTTTTGAGGAACATATAAATGTCATCATCTTCATTGAAAAGCGGAGGATTTATTATACTATGACACTGGTTATCATACATCCTATTTTTTCCTGTGCAAAAAAACTTCTCGTAATCTCTTTTTACGTCTCCGTACATTTTTAATCACATATCATGGTCATCACATGTTACATTACTACTATGATCTGCATCAGTTACCTCATGGTTCAATGATTAAACACGATTTATCAGGTCTGATAGTGTAACAAAACAGTTGGGACAGGGGTACGTTGACTTAGCAGTTTGTCGGCCATTTATCATGAGATAAAGTTTGAAATCTGACACATTTGAACGGAATATTGTTAAGATTATCTAATGTGGCACAATTCCCAAAATTATTAATCTGTGCACAAAAGTTAACTTACTTTTTTTTCCAACATTTTCATTTTTTAAATATATTATTCTTTTTCTAGATGTTACATCAAAGTCTTCTTGTATATTTGAATCAACTTTATTGGCTCTATTCAATTCAAATAAATAGTCCTCGGGAAATATGGACATGGAAATTTTGAAAAAGCCTTGACCACCATCAGCCATAACTTTAAAAGAATGTTTTCAATAATATTTTGTTCCTTTATCAGCTTTAAATTTAAGAAGAAACTCGGTTTGAGTCAAGAAACATCCTTTTGACAAAAGAGGATATTTTTCTATGTGGTTGCAAAACGTAATTTTGAAATATCTTGAGAAGGGGATGAGCTACGATTTCAATATAACAGGCGTTAGCAACTATAATTAGTTATCTAAAAACGTATTCAAACAGTTTTTGTATTCCTTTTAGCCGAACCTATCGATCCTTGAGGAGCACTGTGTCTTATAATGATTTCCTTTAATGATTTTTCTAGAATCGCGAAATAATTATAAGAAATTCGTTAGAGGAAAATCATTACAGGCCTATACTTAATTTCCTACAATATTTTTTCGTGAGGGGGGATTACGAGGTATTATAGGAGACTTCATGAGATTGCAAAAGGTTACATGGGATTTCATAAGATTGCATAAGATTGCAGAGAGAGTGTACAGTAGATTACAGAAGTAATTAATCCTTTGGTGTTGAAGGATTTGAACTTCTTTTTCCGGAAAACGTTCAAATAGGAGGAGATCCATCACCAGAAATTAAAAGTCGAATTTTTGGACCATCCTATTGGAAAGAAAAAGATAAAGAAATCCTATCTCTCTGCTAATCTAAAGTCCCGTCTATCTTTTTCAATCTCCTTTTCTTTATCTCATCCTAACTTATGTCCACCAACGTGTATCTTTTTCTATCTCTTTGTTAATCTAAAATCACGTCTACCTTTTTCAATGACTTCTTTCCTATCTCATCGTTTCATACATGGATCAACATTTATATATTTTTATTTATTTTGCAATGTAAAATCACGTCTATATTTTTCATTTCTCACCCTTGAAAAATTGTTCTCATCTGCAGGTGTACAACAAAAGGATGCAGCCGGCTATTTGCACAACCACGTGAAGAGAACAAATTGTTGAAATGTCTTGTATGTCAGAAAAAAATAAACCTCGATCATCGGATGGCAGAATTACAAGAGACTGAAACATTATACACAGAGGGTCTAAATTTAATGGAACTGGAGCATACAGAAGATGCTATAAAGAAATTTATAGAAGCTTTGAAGAAGTTTCACCAAGCTGCATCTCCTCCTCATCGAATGACACATTTGGTGGAAATTGCTCTGGCAACTTGCATGGCTGACGAAGGCAATGTTTGGAGACCAAAGTGTTAAATTTCAAAGCTTTCAAAGGGCTTTAAAGAACTTCTGGGTGGTTATTAGTAGACAGAATACTAAAGTTGTGAGACACTGAAAATTTAATCAGACTTGTATACAGATTGTATATAGCATATCATTATATATTATGTATGTAGCAGCGAATCAACAACTTTCCGTCTTGTGGTCTGTAACATAATAAGTTCTAAAGCAGAAGTGGAAAGGGGAAGTTTTCCACAGAATTTAAATAAGGAATGTTCCTTATGCTTTGGATTAAAAACTCTTCAGCGAATGCGATTTCATAATAAATTGTTGTTTTTAATTCGTTATCAGGGTGGCAGAAAAAACTTTTTCAAAGTTCCCTGAGTTTTCTTTGACCATTTATATTTAAAGACCAAAATTCTAATCTTGTAATATTTTCAGACCTCGCAGCCCAAAATGCTCTCAAACAGGGGAAATAGAGTAACTTTTCACGAAAATAGCGCAATAATAGGAAAATAAATTCTGATGAATTAAATTAATGTAGGTACCAAAACGCTTTGAATCCTTAAGATTTAAAGTTGAAATATATTGCATTCTCAACAAAATAGTGGAACTTCTAGCCCAAAAAGATAAATTTTCAACAAAGGAGTCAAGTTTTCAAGCTAAAAATTCGAATGTTCTAGAAAACAGTTGACTTTCAAACACGAAAATATGAACATTCAATGTAATGATTAAATTTTTCGCAACAAAAAATTAATTTATAAATAAACAGTCGAATTTTTAACAAAAAAGCTTATTTCCAACCAAGGAAGATTAATTTTCAACCAAAAATAGTTGCATTTCCAACTAAATTGTTGCATTTTCAAGCAAAAAAAAACGAATTTTTAAGAATAATTGAATTTTCAACACGTAATGTTGAATTTTAAACAAAAAAGTTTATTTTCAACGAAGAGAGATTACTTCTTTATCAAAAAAGGGGATCTTTCTATTTAAAAAGACGAATTTGAAACGAAATATGTAGTTGAATTTTCGACCAAAAAAGATTAATATTCCATCCAAAAAGACAAATGTTTAACAAAACATTTGAACTTTCAACCAAAAAAGATGACTAACGAAATAGTAGAATTTTCAACAAGGTGGTTTAATTTTGAAACAAAAAAGATAAAATTTTAATTAAAAATAGTTGCACTTTCAACTAAATAGTTTCATTTTCGAGCCAAAATGACGAATGTTAAACAAAATAGTTCAATTTTCGACCAAGATAAAACCAATTACACTCGAAGTGTCTGCATTGAATTAAAATATCCATTACTTTCATTTTTTAATTTAGAAATAATTTTAAATAACCGAAAATTTACTTGTTCACCAGAATATCTAAATTTTTAACCAAATAGTTTGACTTTCAACAAAATACATACATTTTTTAACTAAAAAAAGTCCAATTTTCACGAGAAATCGAATAGTTAAATTTTCAACCAAAGAGAGGAATTTCCAGCTAAATTGATGAAGTTTCACCAAAAAAAGGAACTTCTAACAAAATAGTGAAGTTTTGAACGAAAGCGATAAATTTCTAACTAAAATGATGAATCTTTGACAAAAAAAAAGCGATTTAAACAAATTAGTTCATCTTATAACTAAGTAGTCGAACTTTCAACAGAAAAAAATATTAATTTTCAACGAAAAATGTACTACAAAATTGTTATTTCAACCAAAAATGATTTTCATTTTTAATGAAAAATAGTTAAATTCATTCAAAAAGACGAATTTTTAACAAACTATTGGAATCCTCAACCAAAATAGATTAACTTTTAACCAAATAGTTGCAATTTTAACGAAAAAAAGCAACAAAATTTCTACTAAAGTAGTTGAATTTTAATCTAAACAGACAAATTTTCAACAAAACATTAAAATTTTTGATTAAAAAAGATGCCTTTTTAACTAATTAGTTGAATTTTTAACAAAATAATTTAATTTTTAACACATCGAGATGAATTCTGAACCAAAAATATAATAGATTTTTCAACCAAAAAAAATGAGCTTTTAAACAAAAATACTTTTGATTTTATTATTAATGTTATTGATTTAGAAAAAACGAGAAGAATGTGAAAAGAGGAAAGTTCCGTGAAGAAAGGTGGGAGGGGGGATTAGGTGAAGTCTGCATTTTTATAATATAGAATCTTTTATGGAGTAAAAAAATTTTTATTTAAATTTATAAACTTTTAATTAATTATTCTTTACAGTTACTTAAAGTGTTTCTTGAAGAAATTTCTTGACTTGAAATTTTTTTTTAAATCCCTGCCTTTCCATAACTTTTCCCTCAGTTTCAGGTTTTCCCCGACCTGCGGCCACCCTGCCCATGTTACAAATTTAAATTAAAAAAAAAAAAGTATTTTCATATGTGTAAATAAACTTTAATTGTTTAATTGTGTCTAATAACGAAACGCTACTATAGATAACCATTTTATTATAATTTATGACAAATAGTAGAGCTATATCATCCCAGAAGACAAACGAAACAAGAACCGGAATATATAACTAGATTTCAGATGCAGATGACGCTGCCGGACTAAATCCTGTTGTGACTACTTAATTTGAACAAACAGGATTTGGAGTAATGAAGGTAAGTTGAACTTAGACTATAGTATCTGATCAACTTTTTTAACGCACAATTGTTAATGCTTTTTAATGAGATATCATTCTTGCGATAAAGATATTTGTTTAACAAATAAAAAATATAAAAATTTTAATTAAAGCTTAAAATTTTTTCTGCTTTTCTCCCGGTCAATATTTACAAACTAATAAAAGCTCAATATTTTATTTTATTGTCCAGTACGAGAAACTACACTACAGTAGATAGAAAAAAATTCAACAGCATTTTACGGCATTAGTTTCCAAAAATAATGAAAAAATTTTCTTCTTAAAATAAAGTTTACATATTCAATTGAATATTTTTATAGAAAGAAATATCACAAAATTAGTCAATTAGCCAGCCGTATTAAACATTTTTAGTAAATCCGATCAAGGGTATATTTTAACACCTCTATCCACTAATAGATAACCGTTTTTGCTTCCGCATAAAGAAAGATTTTCAGATAAACAATCAGCTTTCAATCAAGTAGTTGAATTTTCAACAAAAAAAATAATGGTAACATTTTCCAAAATTCTTAAATTCATTTAATTAAACCCACATTAATTTAAAAATATCTTATACAGTGCGCGCGCGCGCGCGCGCGCGTTGCAGATAAATTGATGAAATTTGAAGGACTTATTTTTACCGCTAATATCTTAAAACTGACTTGAGGATTTCTGAAAACATTTATTGCATTTTTTTCCAACAATTCATAATATTTTAAAAATCGGTTTTTCATACTAAAAATTTTCATAAACATAATTAAAAATTAATGCAAAAATATAAAATATACCTTGATTCGAGACGAATCGATTGACTTATAATATTAATACATTTTATCAAAGAGTAAGGAAGTTATCTCTATTCATATTAAATTGAAAATCGATTTTTATAGTAAAAATGATCTCATTGTCATAATTTAAAGTTCTCGAGACGAATCGATTGACCTATAATATTCATACATTTTATTGAACAGTAAGACAGCTATGGTAATGCATTGTATTTGAAAATACGGTTTTTCATGGTCAAATTTTTTTCTTTAACATAATCTTAAATTGATGCAGGAATAAAAAAGATTCCTTGGTTCGAGATGAATCAATTGACCTATAATATTAATACATTATATCAAAGAGTAAGGAAGTTATCGTCATTTATATTGTATTAAAAATCGATTTTTATATTTGTGGGTGATTCTGAACTAATCTATTCAGATTATTACACTATCTAAAATAGGTAAAGAGAACAATCCAAATAAAAATTTGTTAAGCATTTCTAAAATTGATAATATTTGAAACATTCTTTTTATCAAAATTTAAAAAAAAAAAAGATTTCTGTCAACAAATTGAGGTAAAAAATTATGAGGCTTCAACTAAAAGAACTTAAAATATTTATAGGCAAACCCTACAGATTGGAACGAATCATGTCTAGTGTCTCTTTTTAAAAATTTTTTAATTAAGATTAAAAAGAAATCTACTTTCTCATGAAAACTTTAATGCAAAAAATGCATGAAAAAGATTCACAATTAAAAATCAGACTTCCTCACTACCTCACTTTTCGGCTTATTAAAGACAAATGAAAAATAACAAAATAAAAAAAGAGAAAGAAAAAGAGAAAAAGTAAACCAAAAACCAACCTCTTACTCTTTCCTTTCTCTATCTTTTTTATACTTTTAGGGAACCAACATGTTGCGAGGCCAATTTAGACCTCCTCATCAGGGAATTGTTTATAGGAAGACTGAAGGTATGGACAATTATTTATATATGTATATATATATATATATATTATATATACATATACTTTGAAAGTAACTCATAGACACTAAAATAAAATAAACTTGAAATCTCAAAGTGAAAAGAAATCGTGTTCGGGAGATATAGAACAGTTTGATAACTTGTATATTTGTGGAAGTGAAAAATGTTGGAAAATGTCGAGGGAAATCCTTAGCAAAAAATTCTCCTCGATATTCCTTTCAGGACAAATGTGGCGCCTGCAAAACAACTCAACTAGGTAAAAAAGGCGAAGCTGAAAAAATTGATACTCTCATCTACATAATGGAAGAGAAGAGCGAGGATATTTTTGCTCAATTCTAGCCAGTGGCAGAAACACACGACGCTACTCTGCAATTCTTTGATTTTATTTTATAACGCGGAGAAATGTAATGTTTAAGCGGTTCTAGTTCAATGCGCGTATGCAACAGAAAGGTGAACCGGTAGACTTCTTCATTACGGCCGTGCACACAATGTCCGATCAATGCAATTTTGTCACATTCAAGAATGAACTAATACGAGATTACATTGTGGTGGATATGATAGATGCCAAACTCAGCGAGTGACTCCAGCTCAAACAAAATCTAACTCTTCCAAAAACAGTCACTGCAGCAAAACAGGCTGAAATCCAACACAAACATAATTTAATCATCCGTGAAAAATATCGAGAACATCGATCTGTCAGTTTCGCTAACCGAAATTCAAATACTGGTAGAAAGGGCGGCAGCAAGCAACGCCAAACTTCGGAAAGACGACAGCAGCAGACATCATCGCAGTTTTTTGGAAAAGGTTCCAACTCGAGCAGTAATCAGCTGACGGACAGGAAGGGCGAAGGATGTTTTTACTGTGCAGGGAAACCAACTCATTCAAGGAATCAGTGTCTAGCTAGAAATGCCGAATGTTTCCAATGTAAGGTAAGGGGTCACTTTATAGTCGAGCGTGTAATTCAAAGAATGTTCGCGCGATAGAAGACGAGGAAAGTGACGAAAATTGTGACGAAAATTGTGACGAAAATTATGACGATAAATGTACGTTTATAGGTAACATCAATAAGCTTAAAAGAAATGCGAGCGGTGGCCAAATGCAAAAAATTAAGATCCAAGAATTTGATGCAGATGTAAATTTTTTAATTGATACAGGCGCGGATTGCATATGCATACCAAAAGAAATAATACAGGAAAATGTTCACAATGATTTAAGGAAAACTAAGAGTTTATGAAAGGCCCAGATAAAAGAAAACTTGGAGTAATAGGATCAATAAAACTCACCTTGAAATACAATAACAAAATATCGACTTGCACAGGTTTTTTTATAAACAACCTCCCAAAGCCACTTCTCAGGTTACAGGCAAGTGAAGCTTTTGAGATCGTAAAGTTTGATAAAAATATTCAAAATGTAAACCCGAAAATTTCGGATAAGATTTCGTACTCGAAAAGTGATGTGATGCGAGAATTTCCTGACTTAGGTAAAGAGTTAGGAGAATTCTCAGGAGAGATTTCAATAAAATTAAAGCCAGGTGCTGAACCTTTTACACAAAAGGTACCACGTACCGTTCCGATAGCATTAATGGACAAACTCGAAAATGAAATAAAGAGATTAATAAGATTAGATCTAATAAAATCGATTGATGTTATCACAGACTGGGTGGCACCGATTGTATGTCTACCAAAATGCGATGGAGTTCGCATGTGCTGCGATTTTACAAAGCTCAATGAAAGCGTACAGCGACCGTATATTTTTAATCCTAAAAATTGAACTCACCCTCGTGCGTTGAAAAGGGGCAAAATATTTTACAAAAATTGATGTGAATCTTGGTTTTCATCACATTAAACTAGACAAGCAAAGTCAACATTTGACAACACTTATCACGCCATTCGGGCGATTTATATTTAAAAGACTTCCGTTCGGAATCACATGTGCCTCTGAATATTTTGTGAACAAGTTTTTGAAAGTTTTAACATAAATAAAAAACGCAGTATATCATATTCACGATGTGTCGATATTTGGTACCACTATCGACGTGCCCGATGCAACTCTTAGAACGGTCCTCGGAAAATAAGAGGCTGAGGGAATCACAATTAATCAAAAGAAGTGTACTTTCGAAGTCGAAAAAATGAAATATTCAGGACAAGTTTTATCTGTAGATGGAATCAGCATTGATCCAGACCGAATTAAGGCAATTTTAGAATTCCCAGATCTCACTGACAAGACAGAACTTCAGAGATTCTTAGGGATAATTAATTTCGCGGCTAGTTCGTGAAAAATCTATCTCAATCCCTGGAAGCAAACTCTGACAAACGCGCCAATTTTGACATTCAATTCAGAGACGAATTTACCAAATTTGTGAAAAATATCATTTTAGGCACGTAAAAAGCTCTCTTAATTACAGAAAATCGAATGGCGAAGCCAAAGTGGATATAAAAACAGCAAAACATATGATACAAAAGAATGATCACAGTAACAAGCAACTTGCAGACGCTCTTTTATCTTATCGTAATACTCCTCTAGCAAATGTATTTTCTGCAGCTGAAATGCTAATGAACAGAAAATTGCGTACCGAAGTACCTATGTTGTCAAGTAAATTAAAATACGAAAACAATGCGAGCGAAGTTTTCCAACGAAACCTTGCGTTAAAAGAAAAACAAGTCAAAGATTATAATAAAAGGCGTAAGACGAGAGATTTACCAGAACTAAAAGAAGGGAACGAAGTCTGGATAATAGATTTGAAGAGATACGGTACAGTAATTACTAAACTTGAAACACCTAGATCTAATATTGCAAATTCAGACGGCAGGAAATATAGACAAAACAGATGGCATCTTGTCCGGCTCCTCATTATGATAAAAAAGGGCGATCTTTCTGGATCTGAAATCCAGATTCTTGATCCGGAGAACGAACCAATAATACAAACTCAAGTGGAACCGCTTCCACTCCCGTTATCGGTTGTACCTGGCGAGCAAATGGTAAAGCCAGCGGATTTAAATGTACAACCAAATGATCAATCTCAGTTTAATCTCAGTTTAATCTCAAAAAGAGGGGGATGTGGTGTCAAGCAATATTGTAACAAGACGAGCACCTGAGAATATAATTTTTCTAAAAGCGGAATTCTTTTTACTTGTGAGGCAAAAGAAAATTACTGAATCCAATTGATAACTCTATCCTATACTTCGTTGTATCTTGAGAGGTCCCTTTTCAAATCAATAGCTTTGTTTTCCTCTCTTTTTATGAATAACATCTTTATAAATGCTCTCTTTTTCTGATTTCTCTCATGATAAAGAATTTTATTATCATTCTAATTGAATTCATGACCATGCGTTATCATATGCTTTGAAAGGACTAAATGATATCTAGGACTTCTGTGAAAATTATTTTGATGTTCATCTTTCCCCAGTCTAAGTGCCCTTCGCATCTGCCCTATATAAACTGCCTTACAATATTTGCAATAGGGTCATCCACAAAAATTCAGTTTGCCTTATAGTTGAGTTTTTTATCAACTTTGTCTCCCACAAAATTAAAGTATTCAATTAAAAGTTAATTTTGTTTATTTATTAAATTATAATAATTTATTACAAAGTGATAAAATATCCACCGGAAATCGCGATTTCTTAAAGAGCATGTGACACCCTCATGGATCGAAACACGTCTTGTGACGTCACGCGCCTTCAAACCCGAAGAAAATGCATGGTGAGTTTGATAAAAACAAGCGAAATAATTAATGATCAATGTTTTTTGGCAAAAAGGGTTTATTTTTATGAAGTATTAATATGCCTGGATACGTGAAAGCTAGTTTGGATAATTTGACAAAAGTGAGTACACTTATGATTAGTGATTTTTTAGCGAAGTGCTACAGTTTCAACATTGC
>JAUELO010000010.1:5475484-5501740 GCA_032357855.1 Amphibolips quercusostensackenii | reverse complement strand
ATGAAAGGTCTTTAAATTATCTCTTTTAACGACTGCATGTTGAGTTTTATCCTTGAATGACGAGAAACAGCTTTTTAAAATTTGTTGAGCGAATTATTTTGAAGCACTCCTCGCAGTGTCTTTATTAACCTTCACGTATACGCTCACCTTGACTTAACATTAGTACACGCTAGCGGCACTCAGTGTCGCACTTCCATTTCTGGCGCCTGTCGACTGCCTCTTGTTCCATCAAATTATGCTATGGCTCTAAAACGAATGGGTAACATCAGTAGAATATACAGCCGTGTTTAGGTAACGTTTCAATTTTTAATTCTTCAAAATCTTTAAGTTTTCTGAAACAAAACATAATTCGTGAAAATAGAAACTCATATTTCTCTCAGTACATTGCACCCAACGCAGACAAGCAATGACAAACTTTCTTTTCCTCACAAACAAAACATAATTCATGAAAATAGAAATTCACATTTCTCCCATTGAATTGCACCTGTAACAGCGCAGACTATCCACAAAAATTCAGTGACTAGATATCACTGAGAGATCACGAGAGATTACAGCAAAAACGAAAAAATCAAAATGTCACGAAAAGTCCACAGAAATTCAGTGACGAGATATCACTGAGAGATCACAGCAAGAATGACAAAATCGAAATGGCACAAAAAGGCACAAAATGTCAAGAAAAAATGTTCATTTATCGTCACTGTCTGTTGCCATCTGACAGTGGTCGCAGGTTACTTGACGAATCGAATGGTCCTTGCAAAAAAACCGCTGGCATTTGAAACAAAGCATGAATGTTTTGTTGTTTTTGTGTTTTGCGCATTCGTCGCAAGGCCGTATCCAAAGCCCTGGAATGGTTTGTTGGGGTGCGTCACGAACTTCGCGGTGCTGTAGAGTACTGAAGTCATGCTTCTGAAAAACCCGCATAGCTTCCATGCTCCTTGCGGTTAGTTGAAAAGAGAATGCATGGGGCGCTCGGGTCGCTCAAGGTGCTAAGAACGCGCGCATTTCAGTTTTTTAAAAAGTGCGGTGCAGAGTGCAGATTAGCGTGTACGTAAGGATTATATCTACAAGATATGCAGCTAATGTCCGAAACATGTTTTGACGATCATGAGCTGTCGGAATTTCTCCTCTATTGCATGCATTGAGTAGTTTTTCCGGAAATTTGTCGCATGGTAAAATTTAAATTGAATTACTTGGATTGCTTCTTGCACTTTGAGCGTTCAAATAATTTTTTGTAAAGTATTATGCATTTCAAATAAATGACTCACTACATTAAAAGTTATTAAATAAAACTGCTGTATTGTGAGATAGTAATGCGTACGAAAAATAACGATTCCACCTTTATTGTGTTCATCCCCTAGAAACTACGGAAGTTGTTCTATTTATTCATCAGAATTCTTTAAGTAGTTGCACGTATAATTCTTCAGCTTTACACCCTATTCCCTCTTTAATAATCATTACGTTAAATTACTTATCCTTTGATGGGGTAGATCGAGTGAGAAAAGCACCTTCTTGTTGATTAGTGGATTGAGTCACATCTTCTAATACGGTGTAGAGATTGTCATCGACAGGTATTTGAGAACCACGTTCTGCTAGGAATACCTGAAATTAATATTAAAAATTAAAATAAATTAAAAATATAATAACCCAAACATACTGTTTATTTTTCTGTAGTTAGCTTGAAGCGCTGTTTCCTTAAAAAACATTTTCAGTCAAGGATTGAGACGTGACTGTGTTTTGACTGCATTTCACAAATCAAAGTCGACTATCAATGTTTGTGGTTGGAGTTTTTTTTGTTAGTTTTGACTCGTTTTAGCTATGTTTTGCAAATTAAAATTTTTGTAAATAACTTTTCTCTAAACTTGTGGAAAAGAAGATGATATTATTCGACCTGCACACTTTCTAATAGATGAAAGAAATACTTATATTTTATACACTATTCTTTTTTAACCTTTCTCACACTACTTAACTGATTTTAATAATATCGTTAAACATATGAAAATTCTTATGAAAAATTATATGTCCATGCTTATGTTAAATGTCCTATAAACGAAACGGTATCTTTGTGGTAAAATGCATTTGTATAAAAAATGTAAAAGCTTTCATGAATGCAGAGAGCCAAATCCTGAATATTTTGATTTATTTTAGCATTTTATTGAATTTATTCGTGATTTGAATTGAATTCTTAAACATTCAGATTAAATTGTCGTATTTTCAATAAATATCTATTGAAATAAATAAAAAAATTAATAAAAAATAATAACATTACACATAAGCTTAACAATTAATAACTATAAATTTGATTATAATTGAAATACTTTTAATTACAGGTAATTTTAATTAAAGTAAATCATTTATGAACCGAAAATGTTTGCTCCAGGTATAAATGATATCTAAATAATTTATATTGTGAAATATAGAGAAACGTGTCAGCTAAGATAAGTAAATTTGAATCGATTGCCAACACTTGACTTCTTCAAATACAGAGAAGTAATAAAAAAATTTTTTTCAAATACGCAATTACTGCTTATTATTTTCAACAGATGAATATATAAGTTTATAACTTATAATATAATATAATTAATCAGGAAAAATATGTAAATTTTTAATACCATTGTCCATCATGTTTTGATATTGTATTCGATAAGAATTTTGAGATTTATTGTCCACTGACTAATATTACTGAAGTTTACTCAAGGCAACTCAAAAGAATTTGATGAAATGCCTGCGAATTAAAGATGAGGTCAAAATAATTTTGGGTTAGTTCAATAAAAATGCTAAATAATTTTTAAAATCTATTGAAATAAATAAAATTGAGTGAATTCAGAAGAGTTTAATTAAATTAAAAAACTGAAGAGAATTCCTAAGAATTTGAAAGATTTAAGCGTGAATTCGAAAAAAATTTAAATATTTTTAAACCTTTGAAACGCTTATTATTTTTAAGTAAAAAAGTAACTATGACTACAAAACAATTTAAGTAAAAATTCAAAAGTATTCGAATGAATTGAAAAAGAAATTTTAATGCCAAAAAATTTTATTGATTAGAATAAAATTTGAGTGACTCTAGAGAAATTCAAAGGAAATGAGCAAAATTCGATGAAGTTCAGAGACAATCAAACTAAATTTAAGAAAACAATCAAGTGAATTTAAAACAACTGAAAAATATGAAAACATTAATTGAATAAATAAGATTGAAATGAGTTTAGAAAAATTAAAGACAATCTAGAAGAATTTGATGAAATGTCTAAAAATATAAGGTCAGTTTAAAAAAATAAAATTTAAAAGAAATATAAAGACAAAAATTTTAGAAAGATTTCAAAATTTGAAAAAATGAACAAAAAAAAGGTTTAAAAATTTTTTTTCAATTGTTGAAACTCTACGAAAATGTATTCAAATATTTTGATTGCTTTTGTATTCCGTTTAAATAATCAGAATCCATGGAAATAATATAACACCTCTTGGAATCTTTTGAAATATCTTAAAAACTTTTAGATCCTGTAAAATCGTTACATATCTCCTGAAATTCCTAATAATTCTTCACAACCGCATGCAATTTTTCAAATTTCTTAAAATTATTATAATCCTTGGAACTTTCTTGAAATTGTTTAGATCTTTTAAAAATGCCTTAAGATATTTTAAAATATCTTAAAATATTTCCGTCTTTAAGGATCTCTTCAAATTATAAAAAATAAATAAATAAAATTTTGGAAATTGTTTGAAATTTCCTAAAATATTTTTTCAATCCTTGGATATATTTAAAGGCCCCTGCAAAATTTGTAAAGCTCTGCAAAACACGTGCAAATATTTTGCAATACTCTGAAATATTGAAAATTCTATAAAATTTCATTTAACTACTGAAATAAATTAAAAGTTTTTCTGTGATCTTTCTAAATGACTTAAAATGTTTTAAATCCTTTAAAATCGTTTGAAATCCTTAAAAAAAAAGTAAAGCTCTTGATCAAGCCAAGGTATTTGAAAAAATACCCTAAAATACATATTTTAATTCCTCTGATCATTTTATCAATTGATTTCCAGGATCAATAAAATTAAATCATTAAAAAATTCAATAAATTTAGTTAATTAAGTTGAATTAAGTAAATTAAAAAGGATTCAAGTGAATAAAAAGAAGGTAACAAAATTCTAAAGAATTTCAAAAAATCTGCATAAATTAACAAGAATTCAAGTTGAATTGCAAAAAACAATATGGAAAATCTTCAAATCTTTATAACCCTACAAGATACCTACTTCTTTTGAATAAATTTTTAAAAATTCACAAAAATATTATTTAATCTCGTGAAATTCTATAAAATCTAGCGATATTTCCAGATGTCCTAGAAAATTTATGAAAATACTTTGAGAGCTTTAGAAAATCCTTACAGTCATTGAAATCCTCGGAAACCTTATAAAGCTCGTTAAATCTTTTAGAATGTCTTAAATCTATTAAAGATCTTAAAAATTCCTTAGAATTTTTGAAAATATCCTAAAATCTTAAAAACCCGTTCAGATTTTTAAATTCTATTAAAAATTTCTCAAAATCTTAAAAAAATATCATGAAATATTAGTAATAATTTACTAAAAGAAAAGCGATCATAGTGACTTTACCTTGAAAAAGGAACTAAAAGTGATTAGAGAAAAAAAGTGACTAACAGTGATTGTGTGTCAGCCATGATTATTTTTGACGATTACTTCTCACTTTTAGAACTTCGATCATATTACAATTTTTTTTGGAGTTGCATTATGGGCTAAGAATAGGGTACTATATTGATACAAAGAAATAATGTTAAAGGCACAATTTTCAAATATTTTTATCAATTCATAAAAATATATATACGCAATAGAAAAAAAGAAGTAATATTGCGAAATTATAAATCCAAATTACGCAATGTTTTCTCGTCCATATTAACTTTCCACAAAAAACCGATTTCTGTAAAACGTAAAAGATTATGTAAAGTGTGACATCAGTTTAAAACATTTTAGTAAATAGGTTTTTTTCCCTCGAAAGCGACTTATGAAAGATAAACATTTCACAAGGACAAGCTCCATGCCTGCAATCCATCAGATAGCGATTATAGTATATATGTATATAGCACAGTGAAGTATTAGCATATTCTTTAATTACACTGATAACAAGATTCTTAATTAATAAAGTAATCAGTTTTTCCTCTACTTGGAAAAAATGAAGACCGTTTATACTTTTGTCTGCACATTGGTGGTCATCTTTAATTGTGATGGTGAATATTATAATAATTATAATATATTGATCATTCCCAGTACAATTTTTAAGCTTTTCGCAAATAACAGTTGGTCTGGTTGAACCCGCATTCTATCCCAATGACAACTTTTTCGATAACCCAGATAAACTTCCTTTATTAATTTTTATTTAGTTTTCAAAATTATTAACTCTCGACCTTATATTTTTATTAATGTTTCCTTTCTAGTCATTTCAATACTAAAAAATAGAAGCAGATCTTTCATCGCATCTTTTATTAGAACATTCATTTAAACTTTTATCTGCTATCGTGGCAGCCATTTTGTAACGTCGCTGTACGTAAAACAGCCATATGCTTCAAGCTATTGCGTGCCCATGTCTAAGAATGATCTAGTTGTTCCTAGGTGTATTTAATAAAAAAAGTTGAAGTCATAATTCGTTTAAATAAGTCATTTTTTCGACTCGTGTTCTTATTTCCATTTCAGATTAGAGTTGTAATTTTTATTTCATTTTGATTAACAATAGCTTATTCTTCGAATTTCATAGGAAACCCTTATAATCTCGTGCCAGCATCTGTCGTCTCTGACCTTGCCTAAAAAAATATTCAAGATAAGACCTTGAGTTTTTGTTTTCGCCCCATAAAGTAACTAGTAGGGTGGTAAAAAAAAGGAAGTTATAATTTCGTTGCGGATGATGATTTATTTTTTGTGGTTCCCAAAAATGTAAATATGTATTATTTCTCTTTCATTTTTACGAATATGAGACTGAAGAGCGTATATATCAATGCAACGCGAAAAATTACGTGGACTTCTTGATTTTTACTTCCTCGAATGTGACGTATGCATTGATTCTTGATTTTTATATTTGTATATTGGTCGTCAATATTACTTTAGTGAATTTTTTTCACATTTAATTTTTGATAGGTTAATTTGAAAGTTGTATGTATTTTTGAAGTAATTATTATGTGTTTAAACATTTTTTATTTGTTGAAACTATTTTTTTCCATGTTATCAAAAAATTTCATTTCCCTCAGAAGAAGATTAACTATTCAGGAAAGAAGGAGTATCGAAATAATACACTGTGTATCGAGGGCGTAAGAAAGGCTACTTTAAAGAGAGTGAACTTGCCGCCCGAGCGAAGTGAGGGCGGCAGTCACATGAGGCAAAATAGCCGTACGCCCTTGACACACAAGAAATTTTTTGTCTAAACCTCCTTGAAATCAAGCATGTGAACTGTGAAGCAGATAGAGGATGTTTGGTGTACTTGGCAATTTATGATTACGAATAAATGGGAGAAATGGCGCACTTAATAAAAGGGGGTCTGTGGCGTCAAGCATTGTAATTTTTTTCAAAGGTAAAGATGATTTTCTCCATATTCTCTTTTGCATTTTGCAGCATATGTGCAGCGAGCGTGAAGTTTTTTTGCAGCGGGCGTAAAGTTTAATGTAGTGGGCGTGAAGTTTCATGTTACCCCGGCGGCGGAGTGCGTATGTGCGAACGTCACTAGGCTAAAAGAGGCCACATTAGTCCTAAAATTTTGAGCTAAATTAAAAAATTCTCTGAGTTAGAACAACGCGGTCAAATTTTATAATTACAAAAATAATATTTTGCTCGTTACTTTCAACTAAATAACTTCTTTTTGTGGTTAGGGTGAACCCGCAAAGTTGGTTATCATAATAATATAAGAGTCCATTAAGTATAGAAAGTATAACAAATTATCTTATGTTTGAGGACTCAAGTTAAATTACCAGAAAATGGTAAAATTACTAAAAGTGGTATTTTTCTTGTTATTTTTAGACGATAATCTGTTATTTCTGACCCACGTAAACCATAAAAGTTGTACATTATAATATAATTTTTTATGCAAAAAAATAAAAAAGTAAAATAAACTTAATATCAATCGATGTTGTCATTATTTTGGCTAAGATAATGATAAATTGAAACGTTATTGTAAGTGGAAATTGACATTCTTGACACAATTTAAGATTTAATCATTAAAATTAAAAAAATAATTTCAATTGTCTGAAGTATGTCAATTTTCATTTGCAATAATGTTATAAAATTGAATAAATAAAAATTATTATTATTACTAAAAAATATCTTATGTTTGGACACTTGATTTCTAAAAAATTTTCTAGAGTACGGATTTAAAAGTGTGTGATTCAAAATCAACAAGTATGCAAGGGAAAGTTAAGATCATTTTTTAAAAAAGGAAAAAATCTTAATAGAAAGTCCGACTGTTCTTGGTAAAATGTTAATTCTTTTCGGTTGAAATTCAGCTATTATATTTTTAGTAAAGAATTAATCTTTTCTGAATGAAAATATCATTGTTTAGGAAAAAATGTTTTTTTTTTCAGAAATTTAATAACTTTGTTTAAGTCATACATTTAGGGCAGAAATTCAACTGTTTTACTGCAAATTCATCTTTTTAGGTAAAAAATTCAACAATTTTTGTAGCAAATTTCACTCTTCGGATAAAAATGAAATTTTCCGTTAAAAATTCATCTTTTTTCATCAAGTTCACCTGTTTTTGTTTAAAATTAAAATCCTTTTTCTTTATTGAAATATTAATTATCACGTTTTAAGTCGAGAATTAATCTTTATGGTTAAACATTTAACTGTTTGCTTAAAAGTTAAACTGCTTTATTTAAAAATAAATTTTGTGGTTAAAGATTTATCTCTTTGGTGTGAAATTTGAATTTTTTTTTTGATTCTTTCTCTTTTTTGGTTAAAAACTAAAGTTTTTTTTCAATTAAAAACTCAACTTATTGTTTAAAAATTAATCTTTTTGGTAAAAAATTAATTTAAAAGATTGGAAATTAATCTCTTTGGTTGAAAATTCATCTATTCGGACAAAAATGTATCCATTTTGTTAAAAATCTAATTTCTTGGTTAAAGATAAATTAATTTAGGTGACAATTCATCTCTGGTTAAAATCTTAATTACTTTGTTAAATTTTTGTCTTTTTTGTTGCAACTTGACTTTCTTAACTAAAAATTTACCTATTCCATTACTGATGGCAATTTATCTTTTTTGTTTGAAAATTTAACTACTTAGTTAAAAGTACAACTATTTAGTTAAAAATTCAACTAACTAGATAAATATTTACGTATTTGGTTTAAAATTCAGTTTCTTTGTTGAAGATTTGTCATTTAATATTTTTTTTTCTCTTTGCATAAAAATTCAACATTTTTGTTAAAAATTCTTTTTCTTCTTTAAGCTAATTTTTTAACTGGAAACATAACTATTCTATAGATTATTTAAAATTGATATTTTTTAAATAAAAATTCATTGTTTGCTTAAAATTCGTAGTTTGGTTAATAATTTTCTTGGTTCAAATTAAATTAATTCGGTTGAAAATTCAACTATTTTAACAAAATTTTTTAAAAATTATTTTATTTAAAAAACCGAGAATAGTAAAAAAACGATACTAATTTAATTTTCCTTATTATTTTCTAGACAATTGGTCTTTTCTAGTGCACGTGAGCGTTGACATTTTTTTAAAATTACTATGGATATCATCTAGAAATTTGTTTGAATCCACAGCAAAATGAATTAATTTTGTTTTTGTTAAAAAAAAATATATATATTCAGGTGTGGTGTGGGTCCCATGAAGCTTAACACGTAATTCCCATAAGAAAAAAATACGAATATCACCCCCATAAGTCTGTTTTATAGGGTCTCAAAGAAACTCCATAAGTAAAAAAGTCGGTATTGTAAGTTTCTTGCGCTAATTATGATTCTTTGCAATTTTTTGATGCAAATTGTTTCTAATAAATAAAATACTACTTTATACTGATAATTAAATAATAATATATATTTAAAAAACAATTTCTTATATAGTTGTTTAGAAATTTATCATTATTGTTAATTGCTAGAAATTGCGGTTTTTCTTTAAATTTTTTTACTTTTTGTCCAAATCTCACGTGGAGTGAGTTAATATTTAATACAAACAAAATAATTCTTCCAATATAGTATAATTGCTTATAGGTATCTTCTTTTATATTAATACGAGGTAGTTGCGTTTTTTTCCAAATTTTTGAGCATTATTCAGACTGAGTATTCTTAGCAATAATAACACATTCTTCAAAAAATCACTTTTGTTAACTTCAATTAATTATTTACCTCACTTCAATTGAAAATTGGACAAAAAGTTGAAAATTTTTGAAGAAACTGCATTTTTCTAGCATTCTAAGATAATATTATTTAAAATAATAATAAACTGTTACAACAATTTTCTTCGTCAACATAATTTAGGTATTACCTTACTTTAGATAAAAATTGCATAAAAAGTAAAATTTTTTTGAAAAAACCGCGACTTTCTATTTCTATTTTAAATGGAAATTGTTGAAAACAAAATGAATTATTCAAACATCTATGTAAACATATAATTATTAGTATAAAGTAATATTTTATGTATGAGAAATAATTTGCATTGAAAAACTGCAAAAAAATCATAAATAGCGCTCAAAAATCGCCTCATAAATCAGACTTATGGGTGTGATATGTAAAAAGTAATATTTTTTTGTATTCTATTACATATTTTAAAGAGAAATGTTGAGTGTCAACTTGATTCAGCTTATATTGACGATTCCGAATGAAATTTACAAAAACGTCTTTTTTTCTTATTAGAAATACGTGTTAAACTTTATGGGGCTTGCGCCACCTTTAAATGTCATTAAAAAAAAATTGATTTATTTTTTGTGGATTCAAACAAATTTGCAGGCAAAATGCATACAAATTCGAGAAAAAAAAATTTGGACCACCCTGTTACTACATAGACACATTTATTAACAGAGTATACAACTTTTGCGGTTTACCTGGATTAGACGTACAAAGTTATCAACCTGAAAATAACGATAAAAATACAATTTTTTGTGACTTACACTATTTTTTAGTAATTCAACTTTAGCTCGTGAACAGAAAATAATTTTTGATAAGGTCTATAATTTTGTATTTTCGATACGCTCTATAAGTAATAACGGGGTGTCCAGTGACCTTGAAAACCTTGAAAACCTGGAAATCTTCTTGATTTTTTTTACGAGAACCTTGAATTAAAATTTTTCTGCTTTTCAAACAGTTATTTTATTAAAATGCGAACAGTAATTTAAATCTTTTAGACTATTATGATATTAACATATCGTTTAGAAAAATTCTTGCTACCAAGAAGCTTGTTATTTATTAAGATATAATTTGTCTTTTGTTTATTACAGTATAAATAAAGAGATTTCAAAGAAAATTTTGTAGACTGTACCAATTATTGTATAGATTGTAATAAACAGACTTTAATATTGCAGATAATGCTATAAGTTCTTCAATTTTTCTCCGCTAATATAAAATTTTCAAGTATACATTTTTTGTGATATTAAACCTATAAATTATAAAATTATTAGGAAATTTCTATGTTAATTCAGTTTCAGAATTAGAATGTGCCATGGCCACACAACGGATTTTTCGAGGGGTTGACAACTTGGTTTTCGAGTGTGCATCAGATTTCAAAAAGTTACAAAATATTTTTTAAGATTTTAAAATATTCCAAATATTTAACAATATTTAAAAGGATTTCAAACATTTCACAAAGATTTTAGGGATTTTAAAGATTTGAAAAAGGCGTGCACACTAGATTTTAATGATTTCACATCAATTTCACAAAGATTTTTTAACTTTCAAAAGCTTCGAAAAAAAAGTTTAGTAACAGATTTTATAGATTTTATAAATTTTAAACAATTTTAAGGGGGTTTTCAGACTTAAAAGAATTTTAGAGGGTTTCGAAAGATTTCTCAAAGACTTTAAATAATTCAATGATTTCAACGAATACAAAACATTCTAGAAACAAAGATTTGAGGAAGATTTCACAAAGATTTTAAAGATTTCAAAGCTTTTAAAGATTTAAAAAAGTCGCGTACACTATATTTAAAAGATTTCACAAAAATTTCCTACCATTTTATAAAGATTTAAAGGATTTCAAAGACTTAAGAAAGGCGTTTACACCAGATTGAAAAATTTTAGCGAGATTTTGAGCATTTCACAAAGGTTTATAAACTTTCAACATTCAAGGATTTTAAAAATTTTTAAATGGGTATGATTTCTCAGATTTCAAAAAATTTCTGAAATTTTATACGATTTCCGTCTTTTTAAAAAGATTTGAAAACATTTTGCAGAAATTTCAGATATTTTAATAATTTTAAATTAAGATGCATATTTATATACTTTGATGCGCTGATTACAAATTTTATAGGGAAAATTTGCAACTAAGTCATCTTCATGATAGAACCATGAAAAAGCCATAAAAGTCATAGTTGCGTTTATCTAAGCGAATATAAAAAATTTCTTAAAATGTTCACTACAAAATTTGTAGCTTCTATTAAAATACATATTTTTTGTTTTAAATATTTTTTTCCGCAAGTAATAGTTTTAAAAAAAATTAACGATATATCGATTTTCATGTAAAAAAAACCCATAAACATCATGGATTTTTGACTTTATTTCAGCTAATACGCAAAATTCTGCAAAATTTTTCAGTTAAAGTTGTACATCTTATTAAGATACAAATTTTATTTTCACAGCATTTTTTTCCACGAGTGATAGTTTTCGAGACAGTTAGTGATATATCTAACGTTCAACTATTTCGGTAATGTGCATTACCGCAGCAACAGGCCCTAAGTGGCAACAAGAGTAATTAGTCACCTCTGTGACTAGTTACAGAAATAATGCTGGTCAAATTCCTACCATTTCTCCTACCCATTTCCAGCTTTTCGTTAGGAGCGGAAAGGCACCCCTGTGACTGGTCAAAGAAATAATGTTGGTCAAACCCCTCATTTTTATGGGTTTCAAAATGAAAATCAATTATCACTAAATTTCGCTAAAATTATCACTCTTAAAAAAAATGTATGTTACAAAAATATGTATTTTAATAAGATCTATAACTTTTGTTTAAAAGATTTTGCAAAATTTTGCATATTGGCTTAGATAAACGGAAAACCATGATTTTTATAGTTTTTTAATGGTTTTACCATAAAAATCGCCTTTTCGCTAATTTCAACTATTATAATTGTAATCAGGGCGTCAACATACATGAGTATACGAAGTTTAAAGAAGATCGGAGAATTCAGCTATTCGGAACTTTATCTAAATATTTCAAAACATTTCAAATATTTTAATCGATTTCAAATTTCTGTAGAAGATTTCAAGAGATCTCATGTAGAATTGTAACATTTTAGAGATTTTAAACAAATACAAATGATTTTAAAAAGATTTCACAAATATTTTAACGAATTTATAAGGATTTTAAGATTTCAAGAATTTCAAAGATTTTAAAAAAGGGTTACAGTACATCAGATTTCAAATATTTGAAGCACTCTAAAGATTCTAAACGATTTAAAAATTGTTTAGAAAGTTCTAAAAGATTTCACCGAGATTTTTCAAAGATTAATAAGGATTTCAAATTATTTCAATAATTTCAAAGATTTTAGACGATTTCAAAAGGCTCCAACAAATTGAGGATGATTTAATAAGACTTTAATGATTTCAAACGAACGCAAAAGATTTTTCAAGGTTAAAGAAAAATTTTTAAATGTTTCAAAGATTTCATAATGATTTTTAAAAATTTCGCAAAGTTTTTAAAGGTTTCAAGGATTTCAAAGATTCTAAACGATTTCAAAAGGTCCCAATAAATTTGAGATGATTGAAAAAGATTTCAATAATTTTAAACAAACACAAAATATTTTGCAAATACTAAAAAAAGATTTCAAAATATTTTTAAGATTTTTTAGAGAATTAAAAAAATTTCATAAAGATTTTAAATGTTTCAAAGATATCAAAGCGTGTACACTAGATTTCAAAGATTTAACATATTTTAAGAATTCCAAACATTTTTCTAAAATTTTAAAAGATTTAAAAATATTTTGCAAAGATTTTAAGCATTTTAAAAATTAAAAAAAGTCGTGCACACCAAATTCAAAAGAATTCAAAAAAATTTCAAACATTTAACAATGATTATATTCTTTTAACAGATTTTAAGAATTTCCAAGATACCATAAGGGGTATAAACCAGATTTCTGAAATTTCGAAACATTTTAAAGATTTAAAATCATTTCCAAATTTTTAAGAAGATTTCAAAAGATTTCAGAAAATTTCAAATTTACACAAAAGACTTCAGAAAGGTTTCACAAATATTTGAAGGATTTCATAAAAACCTCATAAAGATTTCAAAAGAATACAAGAATTTTAAAGATTTCCAAAAGTGTACAGTACACCAGATTTTAGATATTTCAAAACATTTCAAATATTTTATTCGTGTTCAAATCTTTTTAAAAGATTTTAAAACATTTCATAAAGATTTTTAATATTCCAGTGATTTTAAACGAATACCAAAGATTTCAGAAAGATTTAACAAATATTTCAAAGAATTATAAGGATTTTAAGAGATTTCAGAAATTTTAAAGATTTTGAAAAGGATACAGTACACCAGATTTTGAATATTTTAAAACACTTAACAAATTTTAAACGATTTTTAAATTGTGTAGAAAGTTTCGAAAGATTTTACGAAGATTTGACAAACATTTATAATGATTTAAAAATATTTTAAAAATTAAAAGCATTTCAAAGATTTGAAACAATTTCAAAAGGTTTTAACGAATTTGCAATAATTTAGAAATATTTTAATGATTTCAAACGAACGCAGAAGATTTTGCAAAGATTACAGAAGTATTTCAAAATGTGTCAAAGATTTTATAAATATGTCCAGGAATTTTGCAAAGTTTACAAAGGTTTCAAAGATTTCGAAGATTTCAAACGATTTGAAAAGGTTTCAATAAATTTGAGATGATTGGAAAAGATTTCAATGCTTCCAAACCAACACAAGAGATTTCAAATTATTTTTTAAATTTCTTAGAGATTTCAAAAAATCTCACAAAACTTTAAAGGTTTTAAGGATTTAAAAAATTTTACAAAAATTTTAAAAGATTCAAAAGGATTTTTTGAAGATTCTAATCATTTCAGAGATCAAGAAAAGGCGTGTTTACTAGATTTCAAAAATGTAACCAATGTTTCAAGGATTTGAAAGATTTTACAAAATTTCACGAGACTAAAAATATTTCTCAAAGATTTTAAGCATTTCAAAGATTTTAAAAAAGGCATGTAACCAGATTTCACAGATTTTACAAAAATTTTAAACATTCAACAAATATTTTAAATCTTTTAACAGATTTTGAAAATTTTAGAAAGGTTATAAATCAGATTTCTGAAATTTCAAACAATTTCAAGGATTTAAAATGACTTCCAAATTGTTTAGAAGATTTCAAAAGATTTCAGAAATATTTTTCATTTACACAATAGACTTCAAAAAGGTTTTGCAAATATTTCAAAGATTTAATAAAAATCTTATAAAGATTCCAAAATAATACAAGAATTTTAAAGATTTCAAAAAGTGCACGGTACACCAGATTCCAAATATTTCAAAACATTTTAAATATTTTAATCGATTTCAAATCTCTTTAGAAGATTTAAAAAAATTTCATGAAGATTTTTAACATTCCAGTGATTTTCAACAAATTCCAGGGATTTTAGAAAGATTTTACAAATATTTAAAAGAATTCATAAGGATTTTAATAGATTTCAGAAATTTTAAAGATTTTGAAAAGGGTACAGTACACCAGATTTCAAATATTTTAAAACACTTAACAGATTTTAAACGATTTCAAAATTGTGTAGAAAGTTGTGAAAGATTTTGCGAAGATTTGACAAAGATTTATAAGGATTTAAGAATATTTCAAGAGCTTAAAACATTTCAAAGATTTTAAACGATTTCAAAAGGTTTCAGCAAATTTGCGATAATTCGGAAAGGTTTCAATGATTTCAAACGAACACAAAAGATTTTGCATAGATTAAAGAAAGATTTTAAGTATTTCTCAGATTTCATAAAGATTTTAAAAAATTTCACAAAGATTTTTTAAGTTTCAAAGATTAAAAAGATTTTACAAAAATAAGAAAAGATTTCATAGGATTTTAAAAAGATTTTAAGCATTTCAGAGGTTTAGAAAAGGCGTGTACACTAGATTTCGAAGATTTCACAAATATTTCAAGGAATGAAAATATTTGGAAAAAGGTGTGTTCAACAGATTTCAAAAATTTTACCAAAATTTTGAACGTTTAACAAAGATTTTAATTTTTTAAACAGATTTCAAGGTTTTTAAAGATTTCAGAAAGGGTATAAGCCAGATTTCTAAAATTATGAAACATTTCAAAGATTTGAAATAATTAAAAAATTATTAAGAAGCTTTAAAAAGATTTCAAAAAGATTACAAATTAACGCAAAAGATTTCAGAGAGATTTCAGAAAAATAAAAAAATTTCATATAAATTTTATAAAGATTTCCAAAATATACAAGAATTTTAAAGATTTTATAGAGGGTCCAATGTTAAATTTCAGAAGAAACATTAAAATTTGTAGAAGATTAAAAAAGATTTTACAAAGATTCTAAATATTTAAATAATTTTAAACGACGGTTCATCATAATGAAAACAAAGGGAGATGTGTCGGATTTCAATCGTGTGCAAAGCTACGAATCTCAAATGAATACAAAAGATTCCAGAAAGATTTTAGAAATATTTCAAAGAATTTATAAAAATTTTTAAAAAAATGTCAAGAATTTTAAAGATTTTAATCGATTCAAACGAACTGAAATCAGTTTCAAACAAACGGAGAAGATTTCACAAACAAAGATCAAATAAAGATTTTAGAAATATAAAAAAAATATACTAAAAAATTTCAAAGGTCTTAACAAAATTCACAAAGATTTTAAAGATATCAAAGATTCTACAAAAATTTCAAAAGATACCAAAAGACTTCAAAGATTTTTACAGATTTTAGGTATATCACAAATACGACTCATGTTTGCGAAAAATTAAGAATTCGTTTATGGCTCTGCTTTCTTTAGAGATTGATGTCCAATAAAAAACGAAATGGCTAATTTTTTTTATGTATAACGAACGGTGATTTCATTATTTGACGAAAAAAAAGAAAGCCTGGAAAAATTTGATTTTTTGATCTGGAAAACCTGGAAAAGACCTTGAATTTTGTCCTTAAAAATTGCTAGACACCCTGAATAATAGAATAATAGAAGGTTTTTTATTCGTGATAAAAGGTGTGAGGTGGCTCAAAATCAAAAATCAATACAGACATCACACTCGTGGAAGTAGTTTAAAGAAGTCCATGTAATATGCACTCGTTGTATTGAAACTTACGCCTCTTATTCTTATATTCATAAAAATTAATATTTTCTCATGCGTTTTGAAAGAAAAATTGAGGGGGTGGGTTAAACTACCAACCGCATTCTGATAAAGCAATACGTATGCACTTTTTTTGTGAAACTCACAAAATAAACCATAATTCAAAACAAAATTCGAATTTCAGTTTTTTCTGTGACTACCCATGAGCAAAGAAAAATGCTGATAACCAGTATTTTAACTTTTAGGGCAAAAGGGAAAGGGATAGGGAAATTAAATATGAGAAGATTAATTGGCCATAGCATGTAGAATCAGAGCAAAAAATAAATTGTGTTATTTGCGCTTGGTCTTTGGACTTCCTCTTTCTATTTGAATAATTTAGCTTCTAAAGATTTTGTTATTTATTTTTAGTACTATTTTTCATGATAAGAATAAAAACTCTGCGTATTATCAAATAATGTTTCACAAAAAAAATGGTCCATAAAATATTTTGTAGATATTTTGTGGGTGAAAATTTTTGTTATTAAACCTTTTTATTGTATTTTGTGTCCATATTTGAAAAGTTTATTTTTTTATATTTAGTACCTTTGTCAGTGGATAAAATTAGAGCCGTTAGTAAAAAAAGCTGGTAAACGAACTTAACTTTTCTTTTAAGTCCCTTAAAACGTGTGCTGAAGCGTAATCCAATCTGAGTTGTCTCTCAAAAGTTATCTGGTATTTCAGAAATATTGAAAAAATTTAGTTTTCTAAACCTCTATGTTGGAATCCTTTATTTTCTTGGCGTCTAATTTTTTTCGAAGATGGCCTTAATTAAAGCTTTCAGCATATGGAATTAGGATATCAAATCACCAATATTTATTTTTCAATATGTCCAATTTATATCCCGAGATATCCTGGAGACACCGTAGTGATATCTACGAGATGCAACATCAAGACGGAAACTTAAATATCCGTAAGATGGTTTTAGAACGTTTCAAGTCTATTCTAAAGTACTACATGCAATATTGCGATTTTTAGGATATCTTATGGGGAACTTTCGAATATCCAAAAGATTTCCTAAAGTATTCCATGATATCCCGAAAATATCAAAATTTTTGCCTATCTTTCTGAGTCTCTTCCTTTTTATCTCAGTTTACCTTCTTTGTTCTCCTAAATTTAATTTATATTTTACTTTAATTCAAAAAACTTTTTTACAGGATTCCTAACGGCTCTATTCATTACATTTTTATACAATATTATTAAGAAAATTGTTTGATTTGCAAAATGAATAACTAAGAATAATTATAATTATAATTTCTTGTGTAATTTGTTGCAACAGACAATGGTCTCTTTTCAATAATTTGATACATCAAGTTAAGTATTAGGTAATCTTGGCTTTAAACCTAGACCATCCTTAATCTTTCTAATTAGAAATATATTTGAGGTAATTAAATTCACCAATTTTAATGGCCTTTTACAGAATTAAGATCGCAGTCCGTCCACTCTGATGCCTCACACCCACACGGTCCTGATGGACCTTCTTCTCTTGACAAGCCCTCGTCGCCTGGCAGACCCTCTTCTCCTGGCAGACCCTTTTCTCCTAGCAGCCCCTCTTCTCCTGGCAGCCCCTATTCTCCTGGCAGCTTCTCTTCTCCTGGCAGCCCCTTTTCTCCTAGCAGACCCGCTTCTCCTAGCAGACCCTCTTCTCCTGGCAGACCAATTCTTGTCAGATCTAGATCTCTTACTCCTGACGGCAAGCTCCCTTCTCCTGCCAAGTCTTGTGTTCTTGCTAAAATAAATCGGTTGGGAAAACTTTTACCTACTCCATATCATCACCCTCCGTTACATGTAGAAATCCTAATTTATCCTAAAAAGGATCAGTTTCTAACGGGAAACTTGCATGGAGACTTTCGCTACATAGAGGAAAACGAACAGCTTCCTACAGTATCATATCAGTCCACTGGTGATGTAATTGGAATTTTGGATGACGAGGGTATTTTTCATGGAATATATGACTTACATGGAAAACGGGTGAAAATTTCAAAAGGACATAGGCACATTAGTGAAATGAGCCTAGGTGAAAGCTCTGAATTTCCTGATGGCGAACTGCGTGTCGTAGGGTTAGGTACAGTCGCGAAGGAATAGTAAGGAGTAATATCTCCGTAAGCAAGAAGTAGCCCTGAAATTCTTAAGAGTTGCTATCTGTTTCTATTGCAGAATCAGGTTCGTAAATATTTTGAAACACGAAATCCAGAGTTTGTGCGAAACTGATTCTGTGCGAGACACAGATTACTGACTTACCATCTTATATCACTCTTGTATTCTTCAGTTCCACTTCCATCAGCTTTTACGTATAAGAGATACGAATCCTTATTCTTTCTGTGTAAGACTTGTTGAAAGGTCAAGCTAGTAGTAGCTAGGTCATATACACAGTTAATTTATACACCATTTAGAGCCACCAAGAGTAAATGCGTGCACATAGGATAGAAACCCGTGTAACCATTCGAAGCTATAGGAAAATTCAAAGCTATCTGACTGTGCAACAGCGACACATCACCTGATTGCGCAGAAGATAAGAATTAGTCGAAATAACCTAAGAATTCACAGAGATTGTCATCAAGGTTATCATAGTTAATACATAACTACATGTGAATGCATATGCCTTTTTCGAGAAAATATTTTACACACATATCAATGTTAGTTATAAATATATAAATAATGAAAATTTTTAGGTACGAATTTGTATTTTATGTTTAAATCGATACATGGTTTGCGGTGTGAAGCCTATAGATTGCGAGACTCTAATTTTGTGCACAATTTTGAATTGTATCTCAGTTACGCATAATATTTTTCAACTGGTGTTTCTAGGAAATAAATCTGTGTAATAAATGGAAATATTAGTGAAATTATTGTTTCGACCTTCCCTTTGAACAATCATCTGCAGGTGACTGTTTTTATGTTCAATTTCAGCAGCGAACCATAGCTTGGATAGAGCTAAGGAGGACTCGACTTTGTTGGAATTTACCGTGATTAACGTCACGTCATAATTACCGACATTTTTCAAAGAACAAGTCACGGCTACACGAAATGAAATATCAAGTTAAACATTTGGGAAATTAAGTTAAGAACACTAAGGAATAAGTGCTAGATGACTACTATTAATAGATCAGTACGAAGTCAAATATAGATGGTTATTAGTTCTTGCCTTTTTCCTAAAGTATTATAGGGACGGACTATTCTCCTTAATACTACCGTAGACAACCCGAATCAAGCTAAGACGTCTTGTTGACAATATTTACTTATTTATATTGCATTTAAAAAAAACGACACTCGCCGTATCGACTGGCGTTTCTCCGGTCATGGTGCGATCACCTAGAGTCAGATGTAGTCCAGAAGTAGTCACAGGAGTAATCACAGTGATCATCGGATATTTCAGCGGTATGTTTTCTGGTTCGCCGCGCCGTCAGAAACGCCGTCGTATTATAGTTAAAACCAGTCAAACCCATTGCGTGAATATACGGTCGCGAATCGATAATTCAGAGCATCAAGCAGCGGTCTCTCTCTCTCTCTATCAGTCCATGAGATAAGTGTAAGAAAAATGTATCATGGTACGGCATAAGAAATCGTTCACATATTGCGTGACGCTCTAAAGGGAAAAAGGAAGTCCTTTCCTAACATTACGAAGTGTCACATAGAAGAGGTATCGCAAAATTTTAGTAATACGCGACGCTTCTCTGATGAAAAAGTAAAATTTAAATCCGGTCAATAACATAAAAAACTAATATTATCGATAGAAAAAATTATTAGTTTGTAAGGCTACCGTCTAAGTAATATGTTACGCAAATCTGCCGTCTAAGTTAAACTTTAAATTATGTCAATATTCTTAAATGAAAATGAATGTCTAAAGAATTTTATTAAGAGTACTCCCATACTAGTATCAAATACTTTTAACTTATTATTAATTTCTCGATTGACAATTACGTAAAATATCGTTTAGATTTCGTATTTAAAAATGAAAGGCGGGTATGCTTCAGTGCTGCAAAACACCTTGATGGGGTAAGGAATTGATATACGAGGTTAAAACGCTATTCAAGGACAGTATCCACTCGATGGGTACATGCTCACCTCCTTGTTCGATGGAGACATTTCTTTTCGCGAAAAAAACTGTTCAGGGTCTGATTCGGCATGCTTAACTGGGAAAGGCCAGCGATTCAAGACTGGCTGAATTACGGACTTTGTCATCGGAAATCGAAATCCCGATGACCCACTAGCGTCTAGATGAGCCAGTAAATCAACCCTCCAAAGACAATCCAAAAACTCTCAAAAAGAGCAAGTGACACTATATTAGAGACAGGGCAAACATTCGTATTGGCTCCTAGCAAATCTTGTAGCCCAACCTGCTTTTCTGGCTTCTTCATGATGCATGCTTCGAGGCGAATGTATCAAAAGTAAGATTATTTGGTAGAACGATTGGTGGCTTAGCAAAATTTGTAAAACATAAACGGCATACCTGGGAAACCCTTGATATATTTCCTACGTGGATGAACATAAAGTGCGTCTTTACTTTACCACAACTCATAGTCAGCGTGATATATTTTAAGCCGGGGCGGGACAAGAATTTGATTTGCAAAAGTCTGGACTCAGTTGTTGTGCAGCTTGAGGAATTACATTGATTTATTCCTATGATTCTGAGTAAGATTTTAAGGCACGCATTGTTGATCTAAACCAGATAGCTTTTAAGACCTTTCCGGAGGGGTGCAATGCATCTGTAGGAAGATCTGTCTTGGATTATGATGTGTGCAAAAGGGATCTTGCTTTGGTTAAATTATTAGAACTGCATGGCTTTGCTTTTTTCACAGCACATTTAGTGGTGATTGTCCGGCAAGCTACACTTGCCCCTTCAGTGGAAAGCGGAGTATTATTGATTTCGTGGCTTGCTCTATTACTTTAAACAGTTTAATTAGGATTTTAAAATTATTTCTATTGGTACTCGCACAGACGATCTTACGATCTGCCTAGAAGTGTAAAATGTAGGAATAGGTAGTAGAAAGGAGACTGCTGAAGTGTGAAATATAAGTACGAGTGCGAGACTGATATGGGAGAAAGCTAGAAGGGAGGTATTCCTTAAAAAAGTATACTACGAATAAGAATTTGATCTCCTCTATCAAGAAGGCGACATCAGGAGCGGGCATAATTTCTAGGCCTTTTTCTTCTTTTATTGGCAAAAAACCGTGGTATAAGTTGGCCTGTCTTTAAGTAAAAAAAAGGTAGGATCAAGCCTAAGAATTTGTAAAGGGTCTCGGGTCGCGCAAGAGGGCTTTTTTAAATATGATTAAAATAAAAGGGCGTTCATGACTCATATAAATGCTAAGAAGGCAGACTACGAAAAGGCTTTCCAGAATGGCATTTCTGTGGGATATTATAGGGCGCTTTCAGATTTAGGAGAATGTGGGGCGAATATTCTTGCTTTTATGCTTTTAAAAAAAGGTGATAAAGATGACGCAGCCTCATATAGAAATATTGCGATAGTGATCTTTATTGTTAAAATATTGACGCAGATCCTCTTGGGTAGGCTAGTGATGTGGATAAATGAGTGTTAATGTTTGACGGAATGGGTAATGAATCTCTATAACGCCACTGCAACCTTTTAGTTAAAAAGAATCTGCTTTATTTGTTAGCAAAATACCGTATGTACACCTGCATTCTCCGGAAAAAGAACTATCCCGGGTAGAAAAATACTTGTCCGGTGTACTCAAAGTAAGATCCTTAATATTGTCTTTGTAGTGTAAATTGTGCTAATATTGTGAAAGAGTAGCTTATCACTTAATTCAACTTGTTGAACCTTTTGACCAAAAAAAATTATCGTAGCTAGCATTATGTATTATACAGAGTATACACAAAGTCCCGGAACGGCGAGTATATTCCCAGGTAAAATATTTTCTAAAAATATTAAGGTCATTTTCAGAGTAACTTTCAACGAGGAGTTCAATGGTGACCTTGGTTTTGACCTTGAAGATGACTTTCAAGGTTATTGCAAGGTCAACTTGTGTTTTTTAAAAATATAAGCCTCCTTATTTCACGTCTGCAAACGAAAGAGCGGAAAATTTTACGTTCCAAAATGTACTCGGGTCAAAGGTCATCTCCCTCAAGGTCACTCCTGACCTATGACCTGAGTATATTTTCGAACATAAAATTTTCCATTCTTTCGATTGCTGACGTCAAAAAAGGGGGTTTCTATTAAAAAACAAGGAGTTGACCTTTAAATAACGGTGAAGGTCATCTTCAAGGTCAAAACTAAGGTCACTATTGAATTTCTCGTTGAAAGTAACTCTAAAAATGACCTTAATGTTTTTGGGTAATATTTTACCTAGGGAAATATTAATGTCCCGGAACTTTCTCAGCACCCTGTATATTATTGTGCGAGCAGTCCCTATATAAATAAAATAAAAAAAAATAATTTCTAGAAAAGTTATTCATGTACATAATTATGAAATTATAACAACTTGATGGGATTGAATATGTTTCTCCGCTCTAAATATATCTCTAAAATTCATTTTAAGGGTCTACTCCTTTTATTGATAGCCTTCGCTATAACTTTGTTTATCAAAACAGTTGATTGACTGCTAAACTTTTATCTTAATTTTTAATTCTTAAATAACATTAAATCATTTTTCCGATGCTCGTATGACATTAATGTTAATTATAATTATATTACTTTACTTAGAGCACATGACATCATAATTTTACGTAATTGGGCTAATAAATGTTGCTGCAGCCGTACGCAAAGATAAGAAATTTAACTTGTGCCAATAAAATAAAAAAAAATTCAAGCAAATAAAGACATTAAAAATTTCTTGAGAAAAAGCACTCAAGAATATCAGCGCGCGGCTACAGTTTAAATTTCACGTTCATTGGTCCTATAGATTCTGCATCAGCCTTGCGCAAAAGAAAAAATTTCAATTACACACAATCACAAACATTAATTGAAAAAATGAGGTTATCGTAAATTCTTAGAGAGTAGCAGTACAATACAGTTCTGAGCATTTCTATAGTTAAAGTTCTTATCGATACCATGGAATTTTCTATAAAAGTAAACAAAACTGAGGGAGCAATTTTCCTTATTCATAAAATTCTTTTGAATTTTTAAACTAATTGAATCGGTTTAATAGGTTTGTCTTTAGCTGACGATGAACTTAAAAATCCAACAATGCAGCGCTAAGAGTAATTTATTACCATCTTCGTCGCTCTTATGGCGTTGGCCGCGATCCTGCCCTGACAAATGCTCTGAGGGAGATAAAGTCCATTGTTCGAAATGAGAAGTGCTCAATTTTCTGGAACTACGATTTTCGGACAGTATTTTCCCTCGCACACTCGAGGCCAGACATCGTTCTCCAAGACTTCGAGAAACGGACTATATTCATGTTCGGGTTCTCGGGTCCGACCGACTACAACATCATCGCCAAGAAGAATAAAAAGAAGGAGGTATTATAATTTTATAAGGGAACTTGCCCTTGTAATTTCATCGTGACCTGTGGCAACCCATCTCACGGCTGTGGGATGTGGCCATAGGTGGGGTTGACCGCGATTCTACTGGAAGCTAATGTCATGTTCTATAATGGTAGTTGCTCCTAGTGGGACCATGCGGTTATTGTTTAACCTTTTTATTGATATATACATATAAATATATATATATATATATATATATATACGTACATACATACATACATACATATACATGAGACATCGAAATACATCAACAAATACGCATCTAACAAAAAAAATGTTTGTGATAAAAACTTTTTATATTCGGGGGAAAAGCGACCCTGCAAACATTCACCCCATACCCTAGGGGCGCAAGAAGGGGGACTTTAAAATTTCAAATAGGAACCTACTTTTTAATTGCAGATTCAGATTCTCCATAAAAAAATACGTCGCGGTGTTTGTTTTCGGTAGGTCTCTTCGCTTCTCACTGTCGAGGTGCTTGTTTTCGGTCAATACCCTTGCCTCTCACAATCGATGTGCTTGTTTTCAATGAAAATTTTACATGAAGTGCTCAAAATGAAAGAAAAAATCCGTCGACATAAGGTCTGCCGATCTAGCAGGCCAATTTACTGGACCTCCCCTGTCGACCCAGTGACTGTTGAATTCGCGATTTAGCACTTCAAGCACGATTGACGAATAGTGCGCTGTACAACCGTCATATTGAAACCACATGTTCTGTCGCGCTTCCAAGCTCAGGTCTTCAAGCAATGTGGAAGTTTATTTTTTAAAAAGTTACTGTATTTATTATAGTTTAAATTACCATCAATAAAATATGGACCGATAAGTAAGTCTCCGATTACTCCACACCAAAGGTCGCTGACGCTCAACTTCGAGCATTCAGTGTGGGTTTTCTGCACTCCAATAATGCATGTTATGTCGACTAGCCGTACAGTGGTATGCGAAAAACGACTCGTCTGAAAACAATACTTGAAAAAAGAAATTCGAATTTCCTTGTATCTGCTAGAGCGCCCATTGACAAAGTATTACTCAGTTCTGAAAATCATTGCCATGAAGTTCGCGATGCAATGAAATATAAAAAGAATTATATTTATCACGTTTTAATAGACTCCAAACACTGCCTAGAGACATTGCGGAAGTACGGTTTTGTTGTCGGATACTAATATGGGAGTCATTAGCAGCTGCGGATAATATCGCGATTTCATTATTAACTGCAGTAATAGTTTTTCGAAGATTCCTTTTTTTTCGCTTATACACTTCCGTCAGTGGTGAATATGTTGACAACACGGTAAAAAGAAGCTCGTCACTGTAAACTGCCTGGAAAACGTTAAGTATAAAAAGTGACAGCATCCTTAATATTTCTACCACTGTCTTCATCAATAAGAATTATCTTTTTGATTTTCTCTTTATCAGATAAAACCTCTATTGTAAAAGTAATGAGGGAATACAACAACACCAAATTAAACCCAAACGAACCTAAGCAGCACAACCAAACCACCATAACCAAAAAAGCTAATGTATTATCTATAGTATGGGACTTAGAAAAGGTCAGTGTGAAATACGCTTTGAGTTTTAATCCAGTATCATTTGTTTTAAGATAAGGGAAAGACGTATCGTGCAATAAGTGTAGCCTACGCGTGTCAGTTTAAAGCCGTGTTACTGTGCACGCATTTAAAAGTACCCAAAATGAGTTTCACACCGGCTGCTCGCTATATGAGAAAGTCAAAGGACTTTGTAAGGAAGTGGTTTGAACAATACAGTCGCCTCTACTTACCTTGCCTTTTTTTACCTTGCCGCTCCCCTTTATTCTCGCTCAAGCTCTTCTCCTACTACGACCGCGGCAGTTCAGCGTCATAAAATTGTTTTTCTCTCTATTCACGTTGCCGTCAATGTTTCAACTGGTTTTCGATCTTTTAACACAATTTCAAAGTGCAAGAAGACATTATATGCTTTGTTAATGAGGTTTACAACAGGATTTTAAATGGAAACGCATGTATTGAATTAAAAACTGCCAAAAATTGAACGCGAGGATATTGATAGCTGTTTTTTTTCACTGCGCTGTGCGCGCTGATGCACGTAGCAACGTAAATAGAAAACGAAATAAATCGCATCGAATACCGGCCAGGGTTAAGAATATGGGAACATCGTTTTTACAAAAATTATTCCCCTACGGTACCAACCGCGGCAAAGTAAACAGAGGAGACTGTATAAGGATGTAGAAAACGTTGACGATTTGCCAGACAGGGGTAAGAAACGTGTGACCACAAAAAAGGAGAATAAGATGATTATCAAACTTTTTGAGAAGCACCCCAACTATAATTTCCGTTGGGCCCAAAAAGTTTTAACA
>JAUELO010000010.1:5434614-5445219 GCA_032357855.1 Amphibolips quercusostensackenii | reverse complement strand
TTCAGATGTTATGGTTTTGACCAGATAAATTGTATTAAATAATTTTTGATGCTAATTGTTTTTGTCTACTGGTCTAAAATCAATGTAGTAAGGTTCGAATTTTGCACAAAATCAAGTGCAAAGCACGAGATACGTGATGAGAATGTGTTCGTCAAATCCGAAGGAGCTTTAACAAAAGAGAATTTACAATAAACAAACGGTATTTTTTGATGCTTTGAACTTCAATTTTAAAAGGTCTCTGTACAAATGTAGGGAAAATACAACGACCGAGCGTGGAGCGCGAGGTAAATGCATTATCGAGTGCGAAGCTCGAGATACATACATCACCGAGCGCGAAGAGCGAGATGGATATACTACCGAGCGCGCAGCACGAGAACCAACAGTCGCGCGCTCTAGGCGCACTCAAACTTGTGAGCCGTGCGTTCATCGCGCGATGAGAATGTACCAGCGCAGCGGGCAGATTTTTTTAAATTCAACTGTTTGGTTAAAAATTAATTTGTTTTAATTAAGAATTCAAGTATTTTTTGGAAAATTCCTTTTTGTTGTATAAATTTAAATGTTTTCTCAGTTTAATTAAAATGATGTTGTTGAAATATCAACTATTATGTTTTTGATTGTGCTTGTTGAAGATTCATTATTTCAATGGGAAATTATTTTTCTGGGGTAAAAATGATTTTCTAACTAAAAATTTAATAATTTCGTTAAATATTCAACTGATGGGTGGAAAATTACTTTTTTGTTGAAAATTATTTTTCTGGGGTACAAAATTAAACCGTTTTGTAGAAAATTCGTTTTTGTATTCAAAATTAACTCTCTTGAATGAAAATTTAAATACTCAATTTTTTGTTAAAAATAATTATTTTTAGGTTAAAAAATTTCGCTCTTTAGCTGAAAGTTTTTGGAAACTGGCTTTACATTTACTGTAGAAACTATTCAATCAAAAAATTATTTTAATTGTTGAAAATTTGTATTTTGAGCTTAAAAATTAGACTTTTTAAATATATGATACAAAATTAATATTGTCGTTATTTTCCTAAAGTATATTAAATATTTATTATTGCTATATTTACCATTTTTGGTTAATTGTTACACACAAATAGTAAGAAGCTGAAATATTAAAGATTATTGCAATTTTTTTAATTAATTGAATGTTTATAGTCGCATCAACTGCCAGGGTCATTAGCGACTGTACTATAGGGTTAATTATAAGCTGTAGAATATCTGTAGGGTAGTATACCAAAGGACAGAAGCGAAGCTTTCTGAAAGTAAATCCAGCCTCGCTTCCTGCTTTGGGAATCGAACCCGCGTCAGCGTGGCTGCCAAGGCTAAAGTGTTGGAACATAGGACAATCACTATACCACCTGAGCCACGATGACTCCCTACATTGCAATTTTTGTTGTAGAACTTGAATCAGTTTTTTTTTTAATTGAACAAGTCATATCTTTCCTTTCTCGTACGGTTCAAAAAATCAAAATCTTTTCATTGTTGTTGGTCAATTTGAGAACGCTTTTTGTTTTTTTACAATCGGTAACTTGTATGATTCGTGTCTTATAGTTAATAAGAATTAGAGTCAGAATGAGGGGGTTCAAATATTTCAAATATTTCTGTTTATTTCTGTTCCCATTTCTGTTAGTCCATGAAAGTTTCCAGATTAGCGTGGTCCCTCTTCTTTTAGCCTTATTTACATCATTTGGAAACATTGATTAAGAAGAGGCGGTACTGCAATTTGAAATACATTTGATATCATTTTGCAAATAAATCTACCGATACTTTATATGTTGACACCTATCAATATAATTTTTCTATTTAATTAAAAATCTTAAATAGTATATTTTTACTCCTCATTATTTTTTAGCAGGAAAAAAGATTTACATTTTTTCAAATTTTTTACTGATTTTTTACCCAAAGAAGTAAAATATGCAATTGAAAGTTTATTTTGTTCATTTAATAGTTTACAATAATTTATCAAAAATTGATAAAATATCCACTGGAAAGGTTAATTTCTTAAAGACGCCTGTAGCGCCCTTACTGCACGAAGCACGTGTTGTGACGTCACGCACCTTCATAACCGCAGAAATACATGGTCCGCTTGATCAAAACAATCGAAATAATTAATGATTACTGTTTTTTGGCATAAAAGTTTTATTTTTATGAAGTATCAATATGCCTGAATACGTAAAGGCTAGATTAAATAATTTGCCAAAAATGATTACACCTATGATTAGTGATTTTTTGGCGAAGCACTCCAGTTTCAGCCTTGCTGAGACTCGAGAAGTGAAAGCGAAAAAATAAGTAAATCTGATGAATGACTTCAACCGGCTCAAACATTTATTTTTATACATTTAATTTATTAATTTAGAATGATGATTGCTTGAGGCGAGTCGTAACATACATGAAATATCTGCAATATTGTATCCAAAAAACATAACCTCACTTTTTTTTATAGATGCTTCTATAAATACTTCTATAAACACTTCTGTAAAATTTTCATATAAAATTGATAATGATAAGATTCAGAGATTACTTCCATAAATACTTAATTCTATATTACTTGTTGCGTAAATCAAACGGTTTGCTTTGGCGAGGTTGTAACTCACATATACATCCCAGCATCCTGCATATATAATACCATTGAACATCAGTGAATTACGACTTTAATGTTATAAAAAAAAAAACATATTTTATATTTTTCTATTTAAAATAAAGATATTTATTTGGCATTGAAATAATCTTCGCAATATACAGTTGACGTCAAAGATGCGGTGAGGCACATGTCACGCCCAACAATTTTGCACAATTTATTTTGTTCCTCACCTTTGGTTATAGACATAAATAATTTTCCTAGATTTTGGACAGACGTGCTCTTGCATTAGGGCACACAACAACAATCTTAGCACTGTTTTCTTTGCATTTCATAAAAAAAAAGACGTAACTCAACCGGCTTATTTACAAGCTTTTAAGGGTGTGCTATGTTACGCCAAGATGGCGGAATTGGCGCCAGAGAAATAGGAATTTAAAAGTGCAGAAATTTTTCTTTTTTAAATATAAATTCAAAAAACGTTCTTTTCACACTGTGCTCGTTTTATGAGTAATTCTAGAGCATATACTTTGATATGCAAAAATAAAAAAAGCTAGTAAATGAGCATGTTATGCTGTCAAGTTTCCGCGATTCTACAGAAATTTAGTGACACTAAAAGCATTGGAAAATCTTTGTTATTTAAGATATTATTAAAAATTAAATAGAAGTACAATCTATTTTCTTTTTTAATAACTTTCTTGGAAATTGACAAAAGTCTTCATCCTAGACTTATTTTATTTAGAATTTAGATAGCTTCAGTGAAATTGCCCTAGGTGTCGTCCATAAACTATTTTCCCCCTTTTAGAAAATATTTCTTTTTCTCCTCTTTTCAATAAATTTCTTGTTTTTCTCGATTTTTCGTTTAAATTTTTGTTTTTTTAAAAATTCTTCCATTTGATTAAAAGTATCATTATATTGTTCAAAGTGCAACTATTATATTAAAGTCATCTTTTTTTGGCAAAACTTCAACAACTTGGTTCGAAAATTGAAATGCTTTGTTAAAAATGTAGCTTTTTTGGTTGAAGACTTATCTCTGCTTAATAATTGACATATTACTTGTTTAGTTAACAGTTCAACCATTTGGTTACAAAATCTATTTATGCAGTTAAAAATTCATGCATTTTGTTAATATTCAATTATATTTTGTTTCAATTAATTTTTCTTGGTTTGGATTATTTTTAATTACACATTTTGGTGGGAAGTCATTTTTCGTCTCTAAAAATGTAACTACCTGGTTGAAAGTTGAAGTACTTTGACGAAAATTAATTTTTTTGTGAACCTCCATAATTTTATTTCAAAGTTCACCTTTGGAGTGGAAATTTCAACGAGTTCTTCTTTAACTGAAAATATAAGTATTCCATTTTTGGTTAAAGACTTATATTTTCAATTGAAAATTCAACAAAAAGTTTAATTACTTTTTGGTAAAAAATTCAACTATTTGGTTGAAAATTGAACTATTTCTTTAAAAAAATAAGAACTTGGTAAAAAATTAACTTTTCTGTTTAAAATTCATAATTGTGGGTGAAAAATTAAACTAGTTTGTAAAAAATTTATCTTTTTTTTTTAAACTTTGTCTGTTTGGGTAGAAAACTAATTTTATGGCTGTGGATTCAACTCTCTCGTAAAAATTTGTATCTTTCATACCATTTAACTAATAGAAAATTTGTTTTTAATCTGTCGTTGAAAATTAATTTTTGAGACTGCAAATGTAACCGTAACATTTTTAATTGGAACCTAAAATTTTCTAGTTTTTAGTTTTTTTCCTAGATCAATTTGGAAAGAAATTAGTAAATTGGAAAGCTTATTTTTAATAGTCAGTTATTGATGCTCTTTCAAAATTTTTTAATTAATTTTAATTTTTTAATTTTTAAGATTTGAAAGATATGAATTTTTAATTTTAAAGGCTGTGAATGTGATATCATACCATTTTTCAGTAATTCAAATAAAAAAATTTTCAATTCAAAGCATTTTAAATTTGTGAATGGTCGACTTTTAATTTATAAAATTGAGTAGTTTCGAATTTCAAATTCGCAGTATGGTAGAAATACAACTTGAAGTTTGTAGAATATTCGTCTGTTACAATTTAAATTTTTAATTTTAAAGCAAATTCGTTTTTAAGAAATTCAACTGTTGATTTTTTGAAACTTGAATATCACATGAAAATGATGAACTTTTAACTAAAACGAGTAATTTTCTGCAAAGAAAATACGGATTTTCAACGAAATAGATACATTTTCTACAAAATACAGTAGAACCTGGATTGCGTGAATCTGGATTCCGTTAATGCAGGAATTGATGCAGCGCCGCAGTCTATTGTGAGAGCCGGGCGGGGCTAAGAAGGGAAGGTCGTAAGCTGTCAATCAAGTGCACTGAAGCGTAAAAAAACAGGAGCGTAGCAATAAAGCGCTGTACCTTAACGTCCTAGCTGGGTAACTGCGTCAGTACGTTGAATCACTCTCAAGCCGCAAAGGCACACGCGTTTACTTTACGAATAAGCACAAAATCGAACTCGCGTTAACTAGCAGCGAGGCTCCTACAGGCTCCAAAGACAAGTGAAGCCGATCGGATGTCGGGTTATTTTGTGTCATGCAGTAATTGTAGCCGACCGCGACTTTTTCAACTGCGCATGTACCATAACACGTGAGTCTATTTCAATTCAATAAAAAGTATCAATAATCGTTCAGATAAATATTTTTAAAGTTTCGCACTGTAATAAAATTAATGAAACTTAATCTAAGAAATACCTAATTTCTTGAAATAATTTATTATTAATATAAATATTACAAGTACATATTTTATAATTTGAAATTCACCGCGCATTTAGGTGGTACATGTGCAGTTAAACAAGTCGCTGTCTGTTCGCATTACTGGAAAAGCAAACTAGTGCGTATCTTGAAGGTTATTGCCATTATTGGAGCAATTTTAATGAACAAGAGCAGTGAATATCAAGTTATTTTTATCAAGAATGTTATGCTATGGCTTAAAATTAATTATTGATTATGATATTTTTTGTTAGTAATTAATTGAAATTCAAATTCCTTGTCACAGTTTCAAAGTTCTAAATTGTTGGCGCTGCGCATGTCGTAGCTATCCAATCTGTCTTTTCTCTACGAAGTTTACAGACGTTTTGTAATTTTAAACTGTCAAGTGTTTTGCAAGGTGTTTTTTTTTTAAATAGTGATGTGCTTTTGGACACTGCTGTCTTCGAGTGGTTCAGGCAAGCGTGCGGCAAAGGTGATTCAGTATCTGGACCGATTATTCAAAAGGAAGCTCTTATATTTAACGAGATGCTGACCGGTCCGCAAACGCTTCAAGTACATAAGCAGGAAGAAATTTTATCTTAACGCGTAATAGCAAACTTTTTTCTCATTTACGTTAAGTAATTAGTTTACCCGTGTCACCGTATTAGAAAAAAAGATTTTAAAAATATTTTTCACTACGCAAAAAATCCATCGGAAATGATTCATCACACGCCCCTGACTGTTTACCTTTTAGCAGGCCTCTGTAGTTGTTTACGTCAGCCCCGAAATCTTTACAGAATCCAGGTTTTATTGTATACATAATTGGTTCCAAACTCCTAACAAACTATCGGTGAAATGTTACAGGTATCGTAATTTACTACTCTATAATTTTACTATTATGTTTTATATTCGTTTACATTATATTTTTCTAACTGTTCATAAATTATAATACATCATCTGATGAGGGATTCGACCTATTCCCGAAAAGTTATTTTTACGTAGAATACTGGATAAATAGTCTGAAAGAAGTCGATTAAATGAGGCATTTGCTCACAAATTCCAATAAGAATGAATGTATTCATAGTACAAAGATTTCTTTTTGAATTAGAAATATTATTAAAGTAATAATATATTAGGCAAGGCATTGCTTATCAGTGAATTGAATGTACTCTTTGATTTTGTTGTTTTATTGTGCGAATATTTAGCAAAATGTTTTTTCTTCTGAAAGCATAAGAGAAAAATTAAAAAGTATTGTTTATATTACAAAGTATTTAATATTAGTTTTATTTATCAATTTCATTTCATTGCAATTTCTAAAAGTAATAAAATATGCAAAATTATTTACGATTGTAATTCGCGTATTATATAAACAATAATTTAAACAGAAATAGCTGTAGAAGTTTATAATTTTGTTAGTAATTAAAAAAATCGCATATTCACAAGTTACTTCAATCTTCGTTGAATACAATAGGACTTCGAGAACTGACAAAACAAGCACAAACAAATGTTAATTGTAAAAGTATTTTTCTTATGCTTAGTGGAATTTTTATTTGCAGAATTCTGAAGTGTTTAAATTTACCCACTACATGTTTGATATAAATTCGTTTTTTAGCAATTTTTTGTAGCGATTTCTTTTCGAGCCGTAAAACCGTTTCTCTCTCTAAAAAATAGTGGTATGTTAAGAATTGCTTTTTTTCGTTCAATACACTCTTTTATTGTGAATTCTCTACCAGCAAGAACTCCATCGCCACGACGCGACGTGAAAGATCAGGCAGTTTTAACTTGATAAAGATTTCGCGCTCGATAATTGTATTTCGTATACGTCTGATACAAAACTTATACAACCGCTTTTTGTGCATCCTATGAGTACTTTCAACGTCGTATGCCATTTATATTGTAAATATAGATTCCCTTGATGTTTAAAATTTGCGGGGGCATCACAAAAAAATTCTGTACAGTCGAAAATCACTCTAAGAATTTTAAAGCTTTTAAAAATTGGCAGTAGATATTTCGCAACTTTGCTTCCTAGAAGCAAACGTTTTTGGCTTTGAATGTTTACTAAATTATTAATATACAAATTAAATAAAATTATCCGCAGCTTGTGGCATTTTACTAATAGATGTACTCTTATTACGAAGAAATAGTGAGGAGTGGTATCAACTTATGTTTTTTGTGAGCAGAAGTGGGACAAGATACGTCCACGGATTCGTTAATGTTTGCCACGAATAGAAACCCGTGAGCAGCCACACGCACATGCGTACTGGCGGTTGCCATGACAAGTGTTCTACCTCCTGCCCCATTATATATTTTGACATCTGGATGCATATCTAGGTTATGTTCGTTGTTTTTTTACTTCTCTAGGTGTATGTTACGTTGCTGAATAAAAAGAAGGAAAATGGAATAAAAAATACGGAAAATATCTAGAAAGTGTAAGTACTATAATGATTTTTATATATTATCATTTGTTTAGTTAGCAAGTAAGAGATCAAGTTAATTTTAGTTAACCAAGTATTGTAGGTTATTAAATTCAAAATTTTTATATTTTATGATATTTTAATAATTGCATGTGATTATTGTTATCTTATAATAGTACAAACACATACTTTCTCGTCAAGTTTGTGCACTTCTCAAGCTTCAAACATGTACTTGTTACACTTTTATTACAACATTTACAATTTATTATTTTTAAACCGGTAGCACAGAAATGTTAAGAACACAAGTTCAAAACTTCAAACGCGTGTTGAGATGTCAACCGCTATGCCAGTGCGCTTGTGCACAGGGCTGCTTACGGATTTTTATTTGTGGCAAACATTAACAAATTCTTGGACGCATCACGTCCAACTTCCCACTTACAGGAATATTACTTTTTGCTATTCCGCATCACTTTATTGATAACAATCAATCAAACTATATGACGCATCGGAAAAATAAATTAAATCGTCATAAAGTTTTTTTTTTATACCGATTTTCAGAAAACTTTTCATATGTTGTGCAAAATGCTGCACAACAATTTCATTACAATGACAATCAAGCAACCATTCATCTAGTTGTAATATATTACAGAAATAACAAAGAAATAATATGCAGCAGTCACGTTCTGATATCAGATAGCACAACTGATGATACTGCAGTGGTGTATGATATGCAAGGAATTTGAATTCATAAAATAAAAAGAATAGTGCCAAACGTTGAAAAAATGATTTGTATAAGTAAGATTTCTAAACATCACTACAAAAATAAATACAAAATGTGCAGCCTCATAAACCGTAAAAATGATATTTGTATTGAAGCCGAATGGCACTGTTATGGAACTGCTCACGGCAAGAGATCACCCGATGGGATTGGAGCTACTTTATAAAAAAAAGCAGCTCGTGCAGGTCTTTAAGGTAAGCCAAATAAGCAATGCTGGATTTAGCAGCACTGCTCAACTAGGCAAAGAATAATTTTAAAATATAAGGATTCACTATTACAGCTAGAAAGATCATAAGAAGACTCAACGTTATCTTAAAAAAAGATTTGCTAAAGCTTCATAAGTGAAGACGATTCAAAGCGCACACTCATTTTTGCAAACAGGAAAAAAATTAAATCTATAAAAATGTTCAGGTGATAAAAAATCAATAATAACTGTAGACTACTCGATGAGACAAAAAAAAATAAAATAAAAAAGTAATGCGGTTATTGTGTACTTAGCATAATGACAGTCTCAACCCTATAAAACGCAGGGAGGTATAATATGGTAGTCAAACGTATAATCTTAAAAAATCAAGGTGTTTTCAAAGGTAAGGGACCAATTGTGACTAGCTGAAATTTTACTACTATTATAATTGGTTTCAGCGACCTCGAAGCCATGAAGGTAAGGTGGTTTTACGACATAACTCGTCACAAAATAGTGCTAATTCTATGATTGGAAATATTTTTTGAGGTTAGGGACAATTTGTGACCAGATAGGGTTAAAATAAGATTAGAATCGGATTAACCAAGCCCAAAAATATATAGGTAAGCTAGTTTTAAGTGTAAAAATACTTCATTTATATTTGTTTCATGTTAATAATACTCATTGAACGCCATTTTTCATGATTTCGGGCGCTGTATTGGAACTTCCACGTTGTTCTTTCAAATTTTACTAGACTGCCTTTAATAAAGTTTTTAAATACAAACATTTTTAGCGTTTTAGAAAATTTATAAACACGATTGTGGAGAAAAATTATATTAAAGAATTTGATTTCAATACGGTTATACACTATGTTTAAAACAAACTGTATTTCATTAACATTGTGAAATAAAGACTTTGTTTTGCAATTTCTATCAAACAATCTTATTTCAATTATTTTTAAATTTCGCATTATTTAAAATTGAAAACGTTCGTAAAAATAGTTTCAATGTAGAGCATGGTTATGAATGGCATGATTGATCCATGCATTAATATCAGGATGATTTAGATTAATGAAAACATCAGGATCTTTCCCAAACGTCTCCGCTCTTATGCCGGACATTACACCCAGAAGTTGAGGAGCCGTAAGTGGAGGAAATTGGACCGCTAGGGGGCCTCCTAAATCGCCAATACATGTACCTCTTCTTCTAGTTGCATCAAGAGTACAAATAGCAATATTTGAAATAAAAAAGCGTCCTTCGTAAATACGATTACACACTGCCAGTGGAATTATGAATAGTCGGGTTTGCCTAAGCTCCTCAGGATATACAGCTGTGTGCCTGAAATGTGAACGGCAAATAATAAGAACTACATTTTTTTAGCATCACTTCATAATGTTCAGAATATTTTCAATGACATACTCGTAAGGTCCTGGATGTGTGCATCCCCAGCCAGTAAAAATACCGTACGCTATGTGAGGTACAACTCCAAGAAAGAGACTAATTGGCCTATTAGGACTTTGGTGAAAGTCGAAATGTGGAGAAACTTCAAGCAGCGCTGTAAAAATAATCTTGAATAAAATTCTATAACAATAAATGAGGCATATTGAAATACATTTTTTTTATTTATAACTTTTGTCTCAGTCAATTAATCGTTAGAAATCGTTTTTTAAAAGGCCAAGTCTAAACATCCGGACAGTTTACACGTTTATGGGTGTTTATAACAAAGTCGAGTCAAAAAGTACAAAACTGACAGCATGAAGAGTGAGTTGTAAAAGGGAAGAGAGCGTGGCTTATTTCCAGACGTATAGACGCTACCTTTTTAAAATACATGGCAAAAACATTGAAGACATCACCTAGTGTTGGTCTGGGTTCAACTAATATTTTTCTTTCAATAGTGTGACGAATTCCATTGTG
>JAUELO010000010.1:5407513-5418630 GCA_032357855.1 Amphibolips quercusostensackenii | reverse complement strand
TGTGACGTCACCAAGACCCTTCGAGAACTTTCTAGAAGCTCAGCACGGACACGAACCACTATACAGGTTGAAGCTTCTCGATGTCGGTAAAGTAGGAATCTATGTCCAGAAACCCCCCTGTATATCTACTCGCGCGTATGATAGTCTAGTAATATATAAAATATAAAATAATAATATAATAATATAATAATAAATTTTACTTTTATTTGGCCAGGAATTTGGAATCGTTCGCCGAATCGCTACCCGGACTATTTTTAACAATTAAGAAAGTGTTTCGTGAGTAGTTACTGTTATATCGTCAAGAACGCATTTCCTCGGAATTAATTAAAGTGTTGATTAGAACTTCTGGTTATTCCGTGACTTCTGTGATGACACCGCAAATGCTAATTTGTTTGCGCAACCGTATGTATCCAATGCACCTAGTATGCGCTCACACAGCTGAGAAAAAGTCTTGAGAGTTGAGCATTTATTGCTTTCTTCCTCCGGCAAGAGGTAGGAGGTCAAGGCCGAAATGGCGGTCAGCTTCGGTCAAATTATAATTAAAACTCGTGAGCCAGGAAACCACAGATGATTGATTCAAAGTCAGGCGACTGTCACGTGTCCCCATGGAATAAAACACCTATCATTTTATGCAAAAGGAATTGTAATTTTAAATTTCGCGCACTTTTTTATTTGGCCAATTTTTAAGTCGAAAAGATTTTTGATGTTCTGCGCTTTTTATTTTAGCACAAATGTTTCTCAAAATTAACTTTTTTTATTATATTTGTTAAATTAATTTTTGTATTTCCTTTCATGTGGTTCACTTTTTATATACAATTAATTAATTATATTGAGATTTTAATGTTATAAAAAATTTAATTTTAAATAAACTACTGCATTTTCTCTCAAGTGGAAATTTTCGTTTTATTATAATCTTCAGACCGATTCTTGCCACAGCAAAGGATTGAATTAGCATTTCTAATGATCTTTGTAACTTTCCTGCAATATTTCAGAGGCAGTTCTAATCGTAGTTTATAAAAGAGAAACCAGCAAAAGTTTCTAAAATTTATTTGAATTAATTTTAATAGAAAGCAAAATGCTGATATAAGTCTTGATGCACAATTTTATTTTGGCCAGATTTTATTCTAAAAATGTTTACAGTCAAATAATATTGATCTTTTTTTAGTCTTATTTATTCTGAGTAGCATCGTTTGTAGTTTTTTACTTTGAGAGGAGAAATAATTTTGGATACAAAATAAAAATATTGAGTAACTTTTTTTTTAGGTTTATTTGTTTTAAAGGTTATATAAATATAATTTTTAAACAAAAAATATTAATTCTTAACGAAAAATGTAATACTTAATATTTCAAACCAAAAAGATTTTTGTTTTAAATAAAGAACAGTTAAATTTATTCATAAAAAAATTTTTTTGATCCTTAACAAAATAGTTGAATCCTCTTCCAAAAAAGATTAATTGTCAACCAATTGTATTTTTAACCAAACAATATAAAATATATTCCAAAAGAGACGAATTTTCTAAGAAACATTTTCAACCCGAAAATGCGAAGTTTTAACAAAAAAATTAATTTTGAAACCAAAAATACGATTTTTCACAAAAAAAATGTTTAGATTAAGAAAGTACAAAAGATTTAGACAAATTATATTTTGAAAAAAAAAAAACATTTTTAATATGAAATAAAAATTATTATAACAATTTATTTTATAAGTTTCTCGGATTATTTGCTTCAAGGTTATATACATTAGTTTTTTCTAGATTTTTCGAGAAAATTCAAAACGGTTTTTGAAGATTTCAGATTTGTCGAAAAGGATTTTTTAAATTCCAAAGAGAAGTTGGGGTCAGTTTGAAACATATTAATTTAGGACTGTTTGACGCTTGGAAAACATTTTTAAGTATTTTAATTTTCGGAAATTTTTCAAAATTTTTAAATATTTTTAATCTCTTTAAGACCTATAAAAATCCGAAACATGTATGGTTTAAACTGACTCGAATTATTCATAAAATTGTTTTTAAATCTTCCGGATTAGTTTTTGACAATTTTGACATTCTTTTGTAATCTTTTAAAATATTTTTAAATATCCTTCTTAAATTAATTTGAAAAAATCAAAAATCCCTTTAAATACTCCCAGGAATCTTAAGAAATTTGTTTATTATGAAACCTTTCAAAATCTTCAAAAAACTGAAAAAATTGTATTTCGAAATCTTTATATATCTATCTTGTTTTAATTTTTTTTTTAATCTTTTCAAATTTTTAATTATTTTTGGAATTTTAGAAAAAAACTTCAAAACATCTTTCAAAATGTTTGCAATTTTTGCTAATATTTTCAAAAAATTCTGCAAAATTTAAAAAAGTGCCTTAAAAGCTTCCAGTTTCTTTTTTTATAACTTTTAAAATCTGAAGAAAACTTTTATTCTCTTAAAAACTTTCAAAATCTCGCAAATTTGGAAGCATTCGGCTTAAAAATATTTTACATTTTCTTCCGAAGTTTTAGGAAATCATTTGAAATTTTTCAAAATCTTTTTAAATATTTTGTTAAAGTTATTTTTTAAAATAAAAAATCCTATTTAAAAAAAGTTGTGTAATGGTATGTCTCGAAAATCTCGCAATTTTTATATTTTTATTTTTTTTAATTTATAAAATCATAAAATTTCGAAGATGTCTTAAAAGTAGGCAAAATTGTTGGTTGTTTTAATTTTTTCACCGGAAATTAGCATTTTTAAACGCAAATCATGAAGATTCCTAGTCTGCAACAATTGACCGAAAATGCGTATTTTTAATCTAAAAATTATTAAATTTTGAAGATAAAAATTTTTTAAAGAATCATTTACCCTTTTTTTAACTTTTTCCCGTATAATACAAAAATTTAAAGTATGATATAAAATATAAACGATTATATTTTTTGCTAAACCACTATGTTAAAAATTAGTTTTTTGATGTTAAAGATTCATCATTTTAGTTGGAGCTTAAACCATTTGGCTGAAACTTCATGTTTTTTTTTTAATTCGTCTTTTTCTTAAGAAAATAAATGTTCTTGGCGGAAAACACGTCTTTCTTGTTAAAAATTCAACTATTTGGTTAATAATTCATCATTTTAGTTGAAAATTAAATTATTTTGATTGAAATTTTATATTTTTGGGTTGAAAGTAAATAGAAAATTTGGTTAAAAATTCGTTTTTTTATTGAAAATGAATTTTTTAGTCAAAAATTCATCTTCCAAATTTGAAGTTATTACTGTTTTTATTAAATTATAGTGTGAAAGCAAATTGTTAACAACAAAATTATTTTCCAACATTAAAAAACATTTACAGTCTGAATTTTTTCTTTGAGAAATTCATTTTTAGAATTAAAATTCTTCATTTGGAAATTACGTCTTAAAATTTCAGAAAATTCAAAAGAACAAACTGAAAACTATTTTTAATACAAAACATGTTTTAATTCTAAACCAAACCGTTGCAATTTTTGTGTAAAAAAAATATCAAATTTTTATCAAAGGAGAAAAATTTTCAAATCCGAAAGACGAAATTGCCACAAAATAGTTGAATCCTTAATCAGAAAATGTTTTTCAGTTTAAAAAAAAGAACATTTTAGGCAAATTATAATTTGAAGAGAAAAATAATTTTTACTGCAAAATAAAAATTTCTTATAACTATTTAGTTTTTAAGTTTTAAAATTTTTAAACTTTTTATTTTATAGGATTTTACCAAATTTTAGGAAAAATTTTGACTTTTTGAAGCTTGGAAAAAATTCAACAATATTTTATACGTTTGTCAAAGTTTTAAAATATTCTTAATCTTTTCAAAACTTTGAAAATTTTTAAATACCTCTTAAAATGGCTTAAAATATTCCTAAAAATGTTTTGAAATCTTCTAGATTGATTTTTGATAATTTTGGTAACCATTCTAAAGGTTTTAAAATATTTTGAAGCATTCCCTTAAAAATAATTTAAAAAATCACTTTAAATAATCCCAGGAATCTTAAGAAATATTTTTTATTATCCTGAAACTTTTTCAAATTTTGAAAAAACTTTAAAATATTTTAAAATCTTTAAAATCTGCCTTTTATTTTAAGTTCTTTGAAATCTTTTCAAATTTCAAATTATTTTCGAAATTTTTTAAAAAATTCATAACATTTTTTAAAGTGATTCGAATTTCTCGTAAAATTTTTTTTAAATTCTGCAAAATTTAAAAAAAAAATCCACTTCCAGATTATTTTTTGACAATTTTGGGAATCTTTTGGAATATTTAAAAATATTTTTAAACATAGTCTTTAAATAAATTTTGTAAAATCAATTTTTTTTTATTTGCCCAAAAGTCTTTCAAAAAATTTATATTCTCTTGAAGCTTTTTAAAATTCTTAAAAAGTTTCGAAGTTTTTTGTTCCAAATCTTCACAAAACTATTTTTTTAAATTTGTTGAAATCATTTTAAGTTTAAAATTATTTTTGTATCTTTTAAAAACTTCGGAAATCTTAAATCTAAAAGAAATCTTAAAGAATCACTTTTAATATATATTTGTTCAAATTTCAAATTATTTTCAAAATTTTTTAGAAACTTCTAAATATCTTTAAAATGATACGAATTTTTTCGAAAATTTAGTTATCTTGCGAAATTGAAAAAGTTTGTGTTAAAATCTGCGACATTCTTTTTAGAAATTTCAGGAAATAATTTTAAATGTTTTAATATTTGTTGAAAATATTTTCTTGATGAATTTTCGAAAATCTTTCAAATTTTTAAAAATATTTTTTATCTCTTCGAAATTCCAATAATTCCTAAATATCTTTTAAACTGACTCGAATTATTCCTAAAATTATATTATCAGGAATCTTAAGATTTTTTTATTACCTTGAAATCTAGAAAAATAAAACTTTAAAAAATTTAACGTTTTATTTCGAAATCTTTAAAAATTTACATTTTTTTAAGTTTTTTGAAAGTTTTGTTATTTGGAAGTTTTGAAAAATGTCTGGAAAGTAAAAAAAATTGGCTTCAAATCTTTCAGGTTCTTTTCTGATTATTTTAAATATCTTTTCGAATGTTTTGAAATCTTTTTAATAATTTCCTTAAAATAAATGTTGTAAAATGAAAAATCATTCGAAATTTTTCGAGAAATCTTAAGAATGTTTTTTTATTCTCTTGAAACCTTTTAAAATTAGGTGATGGTGATTTATTTTTTGTTAGAATTTTTCAAAAATCTAAATTTTGTTTTTAATAAAATTATTTGTGCATCCTTTCCAAATTTATAAATATCTCTTAAACTTGTTTGATTTTTTTCTAAACTTTTGTAATCTTGCAAAACTGAAAAATGTTGTTTTGAAATCTTCTACATTCTTTTCCGGGATTTATTATTAATATTCCCAGGAATCTTAAGACATTTTTTTTAATTATTTGAAACCTTTTAAAATTCCTAAAAAGCTTCTAAATTTTTTGTTTGAAATAAAATTTATTTTGTATTCTTTCAAAACTTCTAAATATCTTTTAAACATATTCGAATTTTTCATAAAATTTTGTAACTTTGCAAAATAAGAAAAATTTGCTTTAAATTCGTCTACATTCTTTTTCGAAAATTTGGGAAATCATTTGAAGCTTTTTAAAAATCTTTTCTTTAAATTAGTTTTCAAATAAAAAAAAATTTAAATTTTCCCTCGAATCTTAAGAAAATAATTTCATTTTTTTAAACCTTTAAAATCCTTAAAAAGCTTCAAAATTTTCTCTAAAACTTCGATTTCAAATTGATTTTAACTGATTAGACCTTTAAATTAATCCAATTTCGATTTATAATAATTTCAGGAAATAATCTTGATGAGAGAACCTCTCCATTAACGTGTATCGAATTCAAAAGATTATATTCACGCTCTTAAATCGCCTATCACGGCACAGTCACGGACCGATCACTTGTGTGCTAATGTCAATCGAAAAGCCGTGACCTTACAAAAACGTAACGATTAAACGGCATCATGTCGATTTAAAAAAAAAAAAAGGAAAAATACTGTATTATAAAAATGAGTCAATCAAAAAAATATGCCTCTGTAAAAAATAGGTATAAAATATCACAAAAGTACTTAAAAATTTTTTATTTATACTAGATATGCTGTTTCGAAAAAGTCAATTCTTGAATTTTGCGCCAAACTGTACGAATGACCTTGAGAATCGCCCTGCCCAATCAGATGAAAATTTATTGAAATTTAAACTGATTAATAAATTAGTATGAAAAAGATGGAAAATTAATATTGAAAAATGTTGGGTAATTATTATTTTTTATTTAGTTATTTATTGGACTTTTTTTAAACGAAATTTAAAGAGACTAGAGTGCACTGAAGGAGAATTTAATTGGATTAATTATTTGGGTGAAGAATTTTTCTGAGGGTGGACAAAAATAAGAAAGGGGCTAGAATATATTTGTCAGAGCTATTTCTGTCCTAATCGATTTTCTGGAGTTACCTGTTTTACTTCTTATCTAGCCTTGACTCTTTAGTTTTAGAACTCAAAAGCTTGAATCAAGTTCTACTTTATTTTATTTTTATTTGATTCCAAAGTTATTTTTAAATAATACTTAAATTTTTATTTTTATTTCAATTATAATCCAAAAAATTACTCAAAAATTAATTAAAAAATTTAATTGAAATAAAAACAATTAATAAATTGTAATAATGTAATTTACTTGGTAAAATTTGTAAATTTACCATGCTTAATTTGTTAATTGCATAGCTTAAATTAACAGCTTTCTACGATTTAAAATTATTCTTGCAAAATTGTCAATCTGTAATTTTTCGTTATAAATTATAAAATTTATCATTTTGCAGCTTATATTAATAAAATATTTTTAATTTACAATCATTCAGTGTAGAGTATAAAAGTTTATGAAATGAAATTGCCGGATTGAAAATAGTGCATCTACAATTTTTTAAATTTAAAAGTGTACTTTGTAATTTTGTAGTTTTTATTTACAATAACAGGGTGGCGACTTGACCGGGAAACCAGGAAATGATCGGGAATTGAATTAAATAACTCGTTTGTTAAAAATTAATTTTCTTATTGAAAATTCATCTCTGGTTAAAAGTGTCACTAATACTTTGTTAAACAGAATTTTTTTATTTATAAATTGAACCATTCCAGTAAAAAGTTGAACTATTTTGATAATAATACGTTGTCTTATGAAAAATTAGATTTTTAAGAAAAAATTGAACTATTCTATTTTTGGTTGAAAATTTATATTCTTTCTTTTTTTTTCAATTGTTATTTTTCTCTCTAATGATCCGGAAAGTAAGGTAGTTTGAAAGTCTGTTTTATAATTGTAAATCTTTTTCATGCTTTTTTAGTATAAAATATTTTTTCATGAGAAAATGGATTTCTGTTCGATCTTAAATTAAAATTTTTTTCCAATGAAATTTCTACTGTTTTGCTGAAAATTGACATTTTTTTACTTAAAAATTCAGCTGTTTGTTTGAAAATTTATGTACTTTGTGGAAAATTCGTCTTTTTTATAGAAAATTAATCTTTGTGGTTATAAATTCTGCTTATTCATAAAAATTTCAACTATCCCAGTTGAAAATTCATTAGTTTAGTTGGAAATTAATTTCTTCATCTGAAAATTCAACTGTTCCATTTTTAGTTAAAATCGATCTTTCCTAGTTCGAAATTCAACAATTTGAATGAAAATTGGTCTTTTTTAATACAAAATTCAACTATATTGTTGAAAATACACGTATTTTGTTAAAAAGTCGATATTTTTATAGAAAATTACTTTTTTTCTTTGAAAGTTAGAAAAGCTAAAATCTTTTGTTAAAAATTATTTTAAATTTTTATTTTAACTTTTTAATTATTTTAAATTATTTTTAGTTGAAAATTCTCCTTTTTTGGTAGAAATCAATCTTCTTGGTTGAAAATTCATCTTTTTGGTCAAAAAATAAATTATTTAATTTAAATATTCATCATCTTAGTTGAAAATTGATCTTTCTGTTTTGAAATTCAGCTATTTCAGTCAAGGATTTACAATTTTAGTTGAAATTTAATTACTTTGTTTAAAAATGTATTTTTTAATGTCTTTTTTTTAACTGAAAATTTAACTTATTCTACTTGAATATTGGAAATTATCTTTTTTTTAACGTTGATCTTCTTGTCTAAAAATTCTTCTTATCGGTTAAAAATTCCAGTATTCTAGTTAAATATTTATAATTTTAGTTGAAAATTAATCTTTTTTGAAGATTCATATTTTCAATTTAAAGTTTATTTCTTGGGTTGATAAATAAGTTATTGATTGAAAAATTGTATTTTGTTTGAATGAAAAGGCATTTTTCCAAAAATGTTATTATTTTGATAAAAATTTGTTTCTTTTCTGTTGAAGATTTTTTTTTTCAACTGAAAATTCAACTATTATAACAGTTAAATATTACATAATATTAATTAAAAACTCATTTTTTTGTGGAACATTCACTTTTTGACTCAAAATTCTATTATTCAATCTTCGGTTGAACAATGACCTCTTTCAGTTGAAAATTCATCTATTTGGTTGAAAATAATACGACTTGGTGGAAAGTTCTCTTTTGATAAAAATTCATCTTTTCAGTTGAACATTAATTTTCTTTAACTAAAAGTTTAACTTTTCAATTTTTGGTTATAAAATTATATTTTTTAATTGATAATTTGTCTTTTTAGTAGAAATTAATCTTCTTGGTTGAAAATTAGTTTTTTTTAAGGTGAAAATTCAATTATTCTAGCTAGAGATTCATCAATTTATTTTCAAATCATCTTTCTGGTTAAAATTGACCTATTCTAGTTGAAGATTCATCGTTTTAGTTGAAAATTCATCACATTGCTTAAAAAAGTAACTATTTTTTTTAATTATTTTTTTTTGTTTAAAATTATATTTTTTTGAATGGAAATCTAGTTACTCCACTATTTTAGTTGAAAATTTATGTCTATCTTCAAACATTAATTTTTTTAAAGTGAAGATTTAACTATTTGGTTAATAATTTTTTTTTCAGATGAAAATTCATGTATTTTATTGAAAATCCAATTAGTCTAGTTAAAGATTTATCATTTTAGTTGAAAATTCATCACTTTTTGGAAATGTAACTATTTTTTAATAGTTTTTTTTTGTTGTTGAAAATTACTTTTTTTAAACTTAAAATTAAATTATTTCAACTGAATATTCCATTATTTTAGTTCAAAATTCATCTCTGGTTGACCAAATTTTTTTTAAATAAAAATGTACTAATTCAATTTTCGGTTAACAATTTATCTTTTTCAGTTAAAAATTGATGTATTTTCTTGAAAAATCGTATTTTTGATAGAAAATTGATCTTCTTGTTTGAAAATTCATAGTTTTGGTTAAAAATTTAATTATTCTAGTTAGAGATTCATCATTTCATTTGAAAATTTATCTTTTTGGTATAAAATTTAAATATTCTAATTGAAGATTTATTATTTTGGTTCAAACTTTATCACTTTGTTAGAAAATGTTACTGTTTTCTTAAAATTACTATTTTTTTCAACTAAAAATTTAATTATTCAAATCGAATATTCCATTATTGTGGTCGAAAATTTATCTCTTTGGTTAAAATTTAATTTTTTTAGCTGAAAATTTGACTTCTTTTTTTGGTTGACAATTTTTTTTTTTTTCGTAGAAAATTAATCTTGTTTGAAAATTGATCTTTTTGGTTGAAAATTAAAATATTCCAGTTAAATATTCATAATTGTAATTAAAAATTTATCTTTTGGGTTGAAAATTCATCTATTTCAATTTATGATTCATCATTTTAGTCGAAATTTCATCACTTTGTTTGAAAATGTAACTCTTTTTCTGAAAATTAGTTTTTTTTTGGTTGAAAATTAGATTTTTTTAAAAATGAGAATGTAATAATTCCAATTGAATATTCCATTATTTTAGTTGAAAATTCGTTTCTTTTGGTGAACATAAATTTTTTTAAATGAAAATTTAACTATTTAATTTTTGGTGGTAATTTATCATTTTTGTTTGAAAATTCATTTTTTTGATTGAAAAATCAAATATTCCAGTTAATATTCATGACTTGAGGGATAAATCCATCTTTCTAGTTGAATTTTTTTTTGTATAAATTAATCTTTTTGTTTGAAAATTAATTTTGGTGGTTGAAAATTTAAGTATTTCAGTTTAATATTCATCATTTTAGTTAAAAATTCATCTTTTTTGTTGAAAATTTATGTATTGTGTCGAAAAATTGTATTTTTTGGTAGAAAATTAATGTTCTCATTTTACTTTTTGCTTGAAAATTAATGTTTTTCGTTGAAAAATCGTATTTTTTGGTAGAAAATTAATCTTCTTATTTTTGCTTTTGGTTGAAAATTGATCTTTTTGGTTGAAAATTCAATTATTTTAGCTATGGGTTCATCAATTCAGTTGAAAATTTATCTTTTTGGTTTAAAATTCAACTATTCTAGTTGAAGATTCATCATTTTATTTGATAATTCATCTTTATTTTGTTTAAAATTTATCTTTTTGGTTGAAAATAAAACTAGTTGGTTGAAAGTTACACTCTTTTTTTTTAAATTCATATTTTTGGTTGAACATTACTTTTTTATCTGAAAGTTAAACTACTCAATTTTTAGTTGAAAAATTATCCTTTTTAGTGGAAAATTAGTCTTTTTGGTAGAAATTAATCTTCTTGTTGGAAAAATAATATTTTTAGTTGAAAATTAATTATTCTAGTTAGAGATTCATCATTTTTTAGTTAAAAATTCATCTTTTTGTTTCAAAATTTACCTATTTCATTTGAAGAATAATCCTTTTCGTCGAAATTCATCACTTTGTTTGAAAATCTAACTATCTTTCTGGTAGAAAATTTTTTTTTTTAAATGAAAATGTAATGATTCCAGTCGAATATTTCATTATTTTAGTTGAAAATTCATTTCTTTGGTTGAACAATAATTTTTTAACTGAAACTTTAATTATTCAATTTTTAGTGAAAATGTTATCTTTTTTGTTAGAAAGTTAATCTTCTTCTTTAAAAATATTCTTTTTTTTAGTTGAAATTTCAAATATTCATGTTGAAGATTCATCATTTTAGTTGAAAATTCATCTTTTTGTTTCAAAATTTACCTATTTCATTTGAAGAATAATCCTTTTCGTCGAAATTCATCACTTTGT